>JABRWK010000311.1:41847-60422 GCA_013372445.1 Hypothenemus hampei | reverse complement strand
GCTTGAGGTAGCAGTTTTATTTCTTTAGGAGTTTTGTAATGTCGAGAAGGTCCTGCAATAGGTTGTGGTGTATGTTCCTTATCTACAAAAAATGAAGGTGTCTCTTCGGGTATATGATTTTACTGTGATGGATCTTACCGGTCTGTAACTTTTGAAGTAAGGAAATCATGGTCGTGAAACAGGTGTGAGTCAAAAGGGTAGATTCCAGTTTTATAAAATCCTTTTGTGATATTCGAAGGCGTAAAAGCTCGTTGGTACGCGTTACCAACAAGCTTCGCAATATCTTTTATGGTGATGGTTTGACCTGGATTTTGTATCATAAAATCATCACAAGCTTCATTAAAATAAGTTTTGAATGACCCATATACTGCTACATCAAGAGGCTGAAGTTTATGGCTAGTATGCGGTGGAATTGTTAAAAGAAATACTCCATTTTGTTTGCAAATATCAAGACCTTTGGGTGATATGTGACTATTGTGATTATCTAAAACTAGTAAAACTTTTTTATCAACGCTACATTTTACAAATTTGATAAAATGCGATAAATAAAGTTCAAAATTTTCTGTTGTCATCCAGCCATTTGGGTGAGTTGCAGCTTTGGATCCTGGAGGTGCTCCAATTGTCATGTAATCTTGTTCACGAATTCTTGGATATACAAAAAACGGAGGAATTGGATTTCCCAATGCATTAATAGTACACAATACTGTAACAGTTTGTCCTCGTTCACCTGAAGTACTTTTACATACTTGTTTTGCTCCTTTTTGTGAAAGGATTTTGCTAGGTTTGTGGACTGTCTGCACACCGGTTTCATCACAATTAAATATTGAGTCTGGTCCAAAATGGGCACGACTTAGTACTTCTCCCAGAAGATTGTAAAATTCATTTACCATGTGGCGATTAAAAGCAGTTCCACGAGAAAGACTTGTTGGTTCTGGTTTTAGAAGTGAAAGTTTATTGTTTCTGTTCATAAAGCCGCGAAGCCACTCATATGAAGCTATTTCGTTTCTGTACCAATTTTGGGGAACTTTTTTTCCATTTTCTATGGCATATAAATAAGTAAATTTTCTTGTTTTTTTGGCGTAAACCCGTAATTCATTTTGGCCGCTGTTAAAAGATACTCTGCTCAGCTTTCTTCTTCATCCTGATCGAAAATTTGCTTAGTTGCAAAATTTGGAATAAATTTAGTTTCTTCTCCCTTTTCTTTATATTTTGTGACATATCTTCTAAGGGTCATTTTATCCAACTTAAACTTATTGGCTATAGTTCTAAGTTTACAGCCACTTAGCATTTCTTTTACCGCTTTTTTCATCCGTTCAGGGGAAGCCGGTGTTTTGTTAATTTTTTTTCTTCCATTTAAATGGCATTCTTCTATGAAAAATAATTTAAAATTAAATAAATGTTAGCAAATAGTAATTCCGGGAGGATTGATACACGTATCAAGGCTCCCCTTATTGTTATGTATCAATCCTCCTTTAGCTCACATATTTTTAAACAATCCAAAATTAACGAATCAATTCTTTGCTACTGCCACAATTTTTGTAGTAAACTAACATAAAAATAAATCACCTTAAAGCGGAAACTTGGTAAGTGAAATAATTCTAGCCAATAATTGATAAAATGTTTACACTTATCTTGGCAAAACTTACAAAAAACAAATATTTTTGTATCACTTTCTCGACTTAATTGTATACCAACTCAAACTAAGACACAGTACGCCATCTAGATAAAAGTAAGCCATTGCTGCCAACTTTGACAATATTGCACCGCTAAAGCGGCAAATTTAATTAATGTATCAAACCTCCCAGTGTATCAAGGCTCCCTAGTCTCCCCTAAAGTATTTTCTTTTGAAAAAAATTATCCCTAGAAAACTATTGTTCAAGAGTATGTGTTTTCATCAAAACTTAGTATGTCCATCGCTGACATTTTTAAAAATTATGTGACATTTTGTCAATCAAAATTAGTGATGTAAAAAAAACGAGTAACTGTTACAAAGTAACTATTATTAGGCAAATAAAAATAGTAACTACTCCCGACTCTAAAAAGGACTCATTACTCGTTACTCTCCCGCTTTTATTTTTTAAATTAAGTATGTATTGTATTATTTGTGTTATTGGCGTGATTAATACTTTATATTTATTATTAATTATACGTATAAATGTTTTCACACATTGCAACCGAAAGTTATTAAAATATATCTAATTTAAGCTTCTTTTCTGAGATTCCATACTGATTTCCCTACGACACATGAAATTTGGTGCCAAATTTGAAATTAAATTTGTTAAAAAAGAATTGTTTAAAATTTTAGTACAGCATAACTTGAATCTTCTTGAAAATTTACAAATCTTTATTAATTTTGTTCGAAAATAACGATTTTGTCATTGAAAACGTCAAAATCAGAGTTAGTATTTTTATTAAAATTTTTGCGTCAAATTTGACACTACATTTTATGTTGTGTTAAACTTATTCTTATACTTAAGTCACTAAGTTAATCGATATGGAATCACAGAAAAGGAGCTTAATTTGGATATGTTTTAATAGCGTTTCGGAAACGAAAGCAAAATGTAATTCGTGCAAAAACATTTATTCGTATAAAAATGGGAATATATCCAATTTACGGAAACATTTAAGAACGTAACATCCTACTATATTAGTAGAGACGACTACTACAAGGTCGTGTGTTGAAAAACAATTTTCAGAAATTGAAATACTGCCAGGACCATCAGGTAAGTAAAAAATTATGAAGTTGTTCAGTTGGCCTCATAGTTATTTTATTTATTTGTTTTTTTCACTATGGATACAACAGAAGCAACTAAAGAGGATGCAAATCAATTAGTAGTCACACCTACGGTTTCGGTAACGAGAAGACAAATTCATTTTTTTTCATGCACGTACCTGGATCTACGTTTTAAAACAAAGGGCTTTACCCGTGAAGAAATATTAAAAAGAGTTGAAGATAAGCTGCAGCATGAAATAGTGGCAATGATTAAGAAAAGTGGACAGGTAGAAGTTACAGTGGAATCTGAGCATGAGCCTGCTCTATCCAATGAAGAAAGTATCAATTCGTCATTGAATGATAATTTAATTTGGCAGGATTTCGACAGGGATATAAAATCATCTAACAAGAAAAGTCCTACAGCAATAGCAATTGCTGAGGTACGAATGTATTCAGAAGATGCTAATTTAGATCGCAAAAAAAATCCCCTTATGTGGTGGAAGGAGAGGGAACAGATATATCCCTGGCTGTCAATTTTGGCTAAAAAATATTTATCTATAGTTGCAACATCTGTCCCGTGCGAACGGGTATTTTCAAAGGCTGGACAAGCCATTTCAGAACGCAGAAATAGATTAAAGTCTACTAATGCGGAAAAGATTTTATTTTTACATTTTAATAAAAATGTTCTACGTATGTAGTTAAACTGTATTTCGACATATGTAGTATTAACTGTTAAAAAATGATAATAAAATGTTTTTCTTGAAATCATAGTAAGTAGTTGCGTTGGTTACCTTAAATTAAGTTAAAAAATAACTACGTAGTAACTAGTCTAAAGTAACGAGTCTAGGTAAGCAAAGTAACGATATGGAACGAGTCTTTCAAAGTAACGATACTTTACATCACTAATCAAGACTGTTTATGTCCCTACTTCTCTACTGTCAAATTTCCCTCTGTTTTTGTCAATAGTGTGTTTGTCCACTCAGTAATCAATGGTCTTACTTCTTTCATTTACCTGTCTTAAATACTATTAGATTAGACCTTGTTCTTTTCGCGACTTTTAGGTTAATCCCTTACCTTCCCGGTAAAGCAAAGTAGATGTTATTGCGTCATCCCGTTCACCTGATAAACACTTAATTGCGATACCTACACTGTGGTTTTCCTGAATACCAACCGGAATTTTTTAATTTGAGAAGTTTTAAAAAATGGAAGGAACCGTAGAAGAGTTGAACAGATGGAGCCGAAAAAAGAAATCGATGTTCGCAGTGGTTAACCGTGATGCAAAGATAGCGAAGTATGGTGATACCCAAACTTGCATTTTTTGAAACAGCAACCTCGCCCATGCGCCCACAATACCAAAAACGTAGCATGCCAGACTGTTTCTCTTCACAATATACAGAAGAATATACGGTGCTTTGGGAAAAGAAAATCAAGATGTTGTGCTTACGCGTTTTATTACCGTATTTAACCCGAAAAGGAGGCGACCAAGAGACAATGGTACACCTAAATGTAGAACCACTACGTTAAAATATTTCTTGATGAAGTTTCCCAATAAAATTGCTATGCCTCTGTGCAAGAAATTTTTTTCCTTCGCAATGGCTGTATCTCCCGCTCGAATTCTTCTTATTGGAAAAGTTATTGATCAAGGCACCATTCCATCGGAAAAAAGAGGAGGGGATAGGATGAGCTTGAAATTCTCAGGAAAAAGGGAAAATGTCAGAGAATTCCTGCGAAAATTCAACTGTGAGGAGTCTCACTACGCTAGAGGTTAAATCATAAGAGTTTACTTACCTGCTCATCTTAGTGTGCGTAAACAACAATGGTTCAAGGTTCTAAAATGCACGTGAGTTTCTCGTTTTTTTCCGTATTTTCGTCAAAGACTTCAACATCGAGTTTTTTTCCCCATCATGTGATGTGTGCGCAACTTTCACTAGACTTAAAAACGAAATTTCTTCAGCTAGTGGCCAGAATAAACAAAGTTTGATAACTGAACTTCGTGTTCATAAACTCCGAGCTAAAACTTACTATAAGTTAACGAAGGAAGCTGATCAGCGTTGCGAGAACACTGTCTCATTTGTGTTTGACTTACAACAAATCCATTCCCTACCCAAAACACCCATCGGAGAGGCATTTTACAAACGACAGATATCGCTTTATTCATTCTGTTGCGTCTCTTATTCGTCAAGAAACCCTACATTCTATACATGGAGTGAGATTGACGCTAAAAGGGATTCGAATGAGATCGGGTCAGCTCTTTTGAATTATCTCAGAAACATTCAATTGTCCCCTAATATCATATCTATCGTACTTTTCTGTGATGGTTGCGCTGAGCAAAATCGAAATGCACACATCATTCATCTGTTGTCTTACTGGCTGAAAAAAGAAGCTCCTAAGTATGTTCAGCAAGTTCAGATAACTTATCCCGTTCGAAGGCACTCCTTCTTGCCTGCAGATCGAGTCTTTGGGCGGGTCGAAAAGCGATTGAAAAAAATTCCAACCATTACTAACCCAGAAGAATATAACGATATTTACCAGGAACTTGGAAATGTTTACCTCGTAGGAGTAAATTGGAAAATATAGGGCTTAAAAGTACTTCTTCATACATATCAACGTATTACTGGAATAAGCAATGCAAAAAAAGTTGTCATCAGGAAATTCAAAAGCAGGTCTAATTTAATAGTCACGAAGTTGCGTTACCTCGCTCATTATCAGTTTGACCCGGTGACTGAAAAATTTCGAAGCATATTTAAAAAAAGAAGAAATGAGCAAACATTACCTGCTCTTGAAGAAATTCCACTATCAAACTCATTAAGCATTGAAAAAAAGAAAGACGTCATTCAATTACTTGAGTCCCATTTCGGTAAAAATTGATGCAACCTTCCGCATCTACAATGGTATCGAGACGCTTGTAGTCTTCATCGTCCCTCTCATTATGTAGGAGGTGAACGAGATGATGAAGAAGAACAATGTGATTGTTTGGAAGAAGATTCTGGCCACGTACACGTTTAATTTTTTTTTTTTAATTTCGTCGTTCGTGATTTCCTTAGTTAAGAGAACTAAGTTTCTACTAACTGTGATTTCTATTGTATAGTTGCCTGCACCGATATGTCTTTCACGCACAATAAATTAAAATTATCTTGATCCATTTGCCGACAGTAAGAACTTAAAACTCCGACACAAGTATTTACACTGATCGCGAATCGGCCTCCTTTTGTCGGATTCTGCAGGTATTTGTATTACTTTTTTTAAATAGGAAGTAATGTAAGACAACGACTTTTATTTTTCAAGGTTTGATATTTGCAACAATAATAAACCTTCTTGTTATTGATGGGCTACTGCTTTTTTTTCTTTACTTTAAATTTCTATCCATTCTTTAATTATCGGTACAGGCAATTATAGGTCTTTTTCTAATTTTGTAATAAAAGTTTTCAGTTCGTCTTTAATTTGTGTTTCCGAAATCGAATAAAATTTTCAAAGTTTTTTTGAATTAAACAAAACTGCATATGTCCGTGTGAATCTACCAAAACATGATAATATCATTTTGGACATATTATGTTCAAAATGATTTTGATGGTAAGTAAACATTGAAATTGGAGGCCATACTTATGGAGATCAAAAAGAATATTTCAATACGTTTGCTTTGAATTAACAAGGTGATGGGGCGCTAATACACGTTTTTTTCTCCTCCTGTAAAATTTACTAAAATGGACTTATTCACTTTTGCTAGCCAACTCCTCAGTTTCTTTTCAAATATAAAAATTAAATACTGTATTTTCAATCAGTTTTCTTTTTAAAATCAAATGGAAAATCTTTTTTGTAATACATAACATATTAATAAATGTATAAAGAAATAACAAACAACACCAGTTTAAATTTAGCGCCAATATTTAACTACGCCTACTTTGCTCTGATTGGTTCGTGTTGTGTGGAAATTAATGTATGCTAAGAAGAACGGGGTTTTCAAATTTGTAAAATTTTTGGTACTCCTATGATTGATCTATTTGCTAGTAAACTAAATGCTAAATATCCAATTTATGTTTCTTGGAAACCGGACTCTGATTCGATTTACATTGATGCTTTTACGGTTAAATGGAACATGAACTTTTATGCTTTTTCATCGTTTCCATTAATTGCCAGAACACTAAGTAAAATAATAAGTGACAAAGCGGTTGGAATTGTTGTTCCAAATTGGCCATCACAAAATTAGTGGTGGTATCCTCTTTTTATGAAATTACTACAATGCAAACCATTAATAAATATTTAAACCTGAAGAAGACCTATTACTTTCACCTTTCAGAACCCCCACCCTTTACACAGGTCCTTTACATTGGTTGCATGGAAATTATCAGAAATAAAATGTTCCAGGCGAGGGGGTTTACATTATGATTTTGTCATTATCCTATCCGACGGTACCCTTAAGCAGTACGATTGCTGCTATAGAAAATGGTGGGATTGTTTTACAAGAAATAATATAGACATATTCACATTCCAATTATCAGACTTTTACATTTTATACTATACTTATCAACAGAATTAAACGTGTCTTACTCTTTTATCAACACATATAGGTCACCACTAAATTTAATAAACCCACCAGATTCAAAGCTAGAAGTAAACATCATAAAAAGATTCATGAAAGGCATCTACAACTTAAAACCATCACAGCCTAAATACGATTGTACATGCGAACCACAAGGAATATTGAATTATTTATATAAAAACTTTATATCAATTAAAAATTTTAACGTTAGAAAAATTAACGTTACGCTTAGTCATGCTTCTTGCGCTAACAAGTGGCCATGGGGCTCAAACTTTATCCAAAATACATTTAGATAACATTAGTACTTATCCAGACCGCATATGCATTAAGATTTCGGATAAAATAAAAGCGTCGGGACCGAAGGCCTTACAACCCATATTAAACTTTAATTTTTTTAACGAACACCCAGAGCTTTGTGTTGTTTCCACAATATCCTATTATATACTAAAAACCAAAACGTGAGGTACAGCAGAAGAAAGGTACCTTATCTTAACTCACAGAAAGTCGTTTCATAGGGCAACCACTCAAACCATAAGTCGATAGTTGAAAAAAGTACTGGGGCTCAGTGGAATTGACATAAAAATATTTTCGAGTCATAGTATTAGACACGTATCGACTTCTGCTGCGTTTAGGTCATGGGTCTCGATTGACACGATTAAAAATTCGGCGGGATGGACAAAAAATTCCAATGTCTTCACTAATTTCTATAATTTACCTGTTGCTCAAGAAGATAAAGAATTCTCTAGTACCATCTTAAATTTAGGCACTTAAAGTAAATCTCGTACAGCACATAGTAATTATATTCTAACCCTTGTTTTTTTTTCATTTATATGTAAGTTCAAATACTACATAGTATATGCCATAGGGAAATAGTTGGCATAATTAATATTAATAGATGTTATTATTTAATTATTACTATTTTTCTTTTGTTGCTATTGTCTTCAAAAGTTTTTTGAGAAATCGTATTTTTCTCGTTCTAATAAATGATTGTTATTAATATATCAACTATTGCTTAACCGACAAATCGCCAGTTTTACGCCCGGTTTTAGAATCGATGGTTTACTGAAGGTTATCATTTAATTTTAAGTTAAATCAAAATTTTTGTTTTACAAGTGATGGTTAATAAAAAAAATTAAGCTAACTTCTGGTTTCGTTTACCAAAAAAAACTCTCGGTTAATAATTACAATTTTAAATAAATGTCTATGAAATAAATCAAAATAAAATGGATTGTTAAGATATTAATGCGTATAGTAGCAACAAAAAATCAGTGAGGTGGTCAAAAATAATTCGACATCGTCCTAATTATTTCGAAGAATATGATGAGCATGATTTTCTAATGAGATTTCGTTTATCGAAAAGAACGGTAGAAAGAATTTTGGGAGAAATTGAGAATTTTATATCTCACCCCACAAATAGGTGAGCATGTGAAGACCATAGGAAAAAAACATGTTAAGCAAATTTTTATCCGAAAATAACTTTATCTGAAGAATTGATAGAATTTTGTCAGTACTATCAAGTTTAAAAAGATGTTCTTGGGAAAAAATTCTTGAGAAGTAAGTTATATGCACAATTAAAATTTAAAAAATGACTTAACACGTTTTTCAAAATTCATTTTATTTCTGTATAATTGTTATTATTCTAATTTAGAAACCATTGTCTCTCCGCTGCTCAACAGTTATTACTGACGCTTAATTTTTATGCAACTGGATCATTCCTGCGTTGCACTGGTGATTACTGTGGCGTGAGCAAATCAACGGCATGTGAAACTGTTAGAAGAGTCAGTGTGGCTCTTACAAATTTGTAACCTAGGTACATAAAAATGCCATCAACCGAGGAGGAGACTGCCGAAGTCAAACAATGTTTTTTTAACATTGTCCGATGCCCAAGATGTATAGGGGCTGTAGACTGTAGTCACATCAAGATACAGTCTCCTGGAGGAGATCAAGCAGAACTGTTTCGCAACCGAAAACAATTTTTTTTTTAAATGTCCAAACATTGGCTGATGCCAATTTAAAAACAAGAAATATCGTGGCAAGATGGCCGGGTTTTCCCACGATGCCCATATATTTCGAAATTCTAATTTATGTCGAAATTTTGAAGAAGGAAATTTTCCTAATAGTTTAATATTAGGTGATAGTGGTTATGGCGTTAAGCCTTATTTAATGACCCCCTTGCTTAATCCTGCTACTCGTGTGGAATCACTGTTTAATGAGGGCACACATTAGAACAAGAAATGTTGTTGAAAGACAATATGGCGTTTGCAAGAGACGTTTTCCAGCATTGGCTACGGGTCTCAGAGTAAATTTAGACACTGCCCAAGCAATTGTCGTTGCAACTGCAATATTACACAATATTGCTTGCGATGAAAATGTAGTAATTCCTCCAATTAATGACGAACAAGAAGCGGCAATAAATTTAATCCATAATATAGTAGTAATTAAACATGTTCCACATGCCAGAAACAATAATTTTAATACTAGAACGAGGGATTTATTAATTAATAATTATTTTAATTTGTTATAGTCTCACTATTTATATTAAGATTTTGGCATTGTTTTTCTTTAATTTCCAATTCCATTTTTAAAATCTTCATTTCTATTTTATGTTCCTCTCGAAATTTTTCATGTTGATCAGTAATACATTTTAATTTAGCTTCAGTAAATTCATTAGAATATGGAACATATTTTTTTTCTATTTTTGTCTTTTTTGTAAAAATTACTTTACTTTTTCTTTTTTGTTTGAATGTTAATTCTTTAGAAACTAGAGTCTTTAATTTTTTTGACGAGTAGGATGTCCAACTTTTGTTGACTCCAGCATCTCCACTTTCATCAATGAATTCAGGTTCAATTGTTGTTTCTTCATTATTCGGTTCAATATTACTACTCCCTGCTTGTGTATAATTAATTTTTTGGAATATTTTTGTTGGTGTTGTCCGATTCATTTGGAAGTACATTGTCGTCATCTTTATTCATCATCAGTAGTTGTTCTGCAGACCATCTACTTGAGGCTGAATCATTTCATATATAACCTTTTCCACATTATTAAATTGTGTTGAGGTGTAGTAGCCACCACCCGTCTTCATTATTTTCAATTTGTTTTCGCTATATTTTCTTTTTGTTTTTTATTTAATTGTTATATTTTTCTTTCAATTGGTCTACAGATCTATGAATAGTATTGTTATTTTGGCTATTGAATTTATTTTCAATAGCCTCTCACGCCAGTTTCTTTTCCGGTCATGTTAAGTGTCCAGTTTTTTGCATTCGATTATTGTTTTAAAATTTTCTACCAATGAAATGAAATAAAAGAAACAATTCTGTATCAAATATCTGGGTATGTATCTTGGTATGTATGAAATATATTATTTCATACATACCAATAAGCCAAATACAAAAGTACAATGATTAATAATGAAAATTTGAATGAAAATTATGACATTATTTTAATAATGTTTCATTGTCAATGTATTAAATTTAATCCGTCGTGTAATACACTACTTTATTATTTATGGCAAATAAACGCGTACGTGTTCCTAATTTNACTTTCGCTGGATATACTATAACTAAATTTACCTTAGTTAATTTAATTTATTTTGGTCAGCCCCACCTCGGGTTTCGGGATTTCCGATTGTTAATGAATCACCCTCTATTGAGTATTAATTTTATTTGTTATAAAAGTTTTGTCTTTAATTGACATTCAATAAATCTAATGATTTCATCTGTTTTCCCTCCAAAAATTGTTTTAATTTGTTCATCTTCGATTCCAGCATTGTATTTGGTTAAATCAAATTCAACCCATAATTTTTTGAACCTTTCAAATATGACT
Source organism: Hypothenemus hampei (assembly GCA_013372445.1). Classification (NCBI taxonomy): domain Eukaryota; kingdom Metazoa; phylum Arthropoda; class Insecta; order Coleoptera; family Curculionidae; genus Hypothenemus; species Hypothenemus hampei. The sequence goes on along the minus strand of JABRWK010000311.1, from coordinate 49,349 downwards.
ACATTTGATCTCTTGGTAACCGGCCAAACAGTTTCAAAAACATTTCTTAAAATTTATTCGTGGGCATGGTAACTGCAAGCCAGATGTAATAATTCTTCTTTTAACATTTTCTTTAAAAATGTACAAGTTCCGTTTGAAACACCTGAAGTTAAGAAAAAAATATTTAGAAATTAACTATTTTTTGAAGTGAATATAGGAGAGCGTTGGTCGTCTATGGAGGCAGATGTAGCACAGCCTTTACGGCGCGCCGAATCGCCTTATCAGCACTTGATAGGAGTGCAGAGGTTATCCTTGGGTTTTGAAATGAGTATAGAAATTTTGGAAGGATGTACTCCTGGAGAAGCGTGAGTTTCTGATGAGATTTAAGGGGGGCACGGCGGAGATTTATTAGGGCCTTAGACAGGATCTCGGTGGAGGAAGGTCTACACCCATGAACCCATATTTGTGTCCCAGATATTTAAAGGAGGACTCGGCATCAACTAGGGGGATAGGTGTGGTACCAACGTAGACTCGTGTGTTGGAGGCCAGATACAATTTCTCCATTGCCGGGATCACTCTAAAGTTGATGTTGGAGCATTTGTCTGGATTTAGCTTTATATGGCGTTTGTCAAAGAACTTTTGGGAGAGTCATAAGAGGATCTGCGTATCCTGGAAAGAAGGGGTGAATAGAAGGAGGTCATCCGTATACGCAAGGGTGAAGATCTTAGTGCCTTCCACGTCGATACCGGTGGAGTTGGCATCTAATCTGGAAACCAGCTCGTCGAGCACCAGGTTGAAGAGCAGCGGGAAAAGAGGGTCACCCTGTTTGACCCTTGTCGGATGGGAATATTGGGCACTGATGTTCGGCCGATGCTGACGGTTGTGCTACAGTTGGTAAGTCCGTCCATTATGAAGCTGGCTAGCCGTGGGTCGATAGGTAAGTAATTAGCCATCCCACTAAGCCTTTCGTAACTTGAAATTCTTATAAATTCTCAATTATTATTTTTCGTGACTTAATGCGCGCTCTATGAATTACAAAATGACTTAAGTTAAAGTTATTCAAATCGCAGCCAAGAGTAGTGAGAACAGCACTTGTAACATGCATCCCATTTCTGCCACTGGTTCCTGTTCTATCAAGTGCAGCCACTACTTGAGGTGAAATAATATCAATTTTTGGTAATTTAGGAGCAGGTATCTCATCTGAAAAACTTGATATCGGGTGCTTCAAGTTTAGGAACGATGCCATATCACTATTACTAGGAGATAGCAAATTTTGAAAAGAATTTGGAAAAATAATGCTTCAAAATAGAGAATCAATTGATCAGAGTTTCAATAAAAAAGAGTTTTTGCTTACATTCTGATCAATTGATATTCTATTTTGAAGCATTATTTTGCCAAAATTACAAGATCTAATTATTATTTTTACTGGGTGGTGCATTTCATATGAAAGTGAGTGTATCTGTAATAAGCAAATTAATTTTAGAAAAAAAATTACCACTATGAATTGAATCCCCAACAGCCATATAGAAGTCTGTCGATGATGTAGCTATACTGGGTAATCATGTTTTTTTTTATTTTTTCGTTATTATTAGGAGACAGCAAATTTTGCGTAGAACTCTGGCTTATATCTAAACGTGATAAGGAATAAATAAAAATGTTTCTAATAAGTAGATAATTTTTTGAGAAAAAAACTGACCACTGTAAATTGAATCCTCAGCAGCTACATTGAGGTCTACCGATGACGTAGATAAACTTAGTAATAATGGTTTAGGTATTTTTACATTTGGGCAAGAGATATCAAATAATGAATTTAATTTGTCAGTTAAAATTTCTCTTTTTCTTTTTTGTGTTGCAGAGTTTCCTCTCGATTTATTTTTTTTAATAATTAAATATTCATTATAAAGTTTAGTTAATTTTAAAATACTATGTATAATCAGATTGAGTCATTGGAATTGAAAACTCATTCCAAACATTATTAACTTCTTTGATAACATCTTGAGCACTTTGCTGGATAGTCAAGGCAAGAGACATGTGCTTATAAATAAATAAACTCATTACCTTACCAATGATAGGTAATTTTTTCTTGGCAATACTTAGAGATTCCAATCCAATTAAATAGATATATTTTTTTTGATAACTCTGATTATCCATAATGTAATAATAATAAATCTTCAAAAACACAATAGAAACTTTTTTGTGACAAAATGTAAACAATATGTATCCAATGTTACAGAAAACAGCATTTAAATCTTCATATCGTCGGCTTAGTAAGAAAACCACCTAACTCCATTTTGTCAAAATTGTCAGGAGAAACAAAAAACTGTTATTTATTAGTACGGGTGTAATGCAAACATTATATTTTCTTTTACATTTTAGTCGCTTTTTAATACACCTAGAATTCTGCAATTTTGCAGGGTGATTAATTCGAAGATTGACCACCGGATGACATTAAAACCTTCTTTTCGATAAAAAGTGGAGTTGCGCGGTTTTCTTACTAAGCCGACGATATGTTTTTTTCCTGAATTGATTTGATTACAAAAGTGAATAATATTTGCAGTGAATTTTCAATTCTCGTGGCTCGATTTGCTTATAGTATTTTAAAATGATCTAAACTGACGAATAATAAAAAACACATCAAGAAGAAATTAAGCAACACAAGGAAAATACACATAAAGAAATTTTTACTGCTAAATTAAATTCATTATTTGATGTCGCTTATCCAAATTTAAAAATATCTAACAATAAACCATTATTACAAAGTTCATCTAAATAATTACAGTGGCAATTTTTTTTTTCTAAAAGTAATTTGCTTATTATAGATATCTTAGTATATCTTTTATCATTTGTAGATGTTAGCCAAAATTTGCAAATCTTTGCAAAATTTGCTGTCTCTTAGTAATAGGATACGGCATCATTCCTAAATTTGAGGCACAATTTGATTCATAGGGCGCGCATTAAGTCACGAGAAATAATTTCTGAAAATTTAAAAGAAGAATTGAAGTAGAAAGACTTCCGGTAGTTCCGTCTTCGTCTTTCCTGTTCCTTATTAGTATTCTAAAAATAGTTTTATGATGTGTTCATTTGTCAAGTAATAGTTAATTTCTAACTATTTTATTCTTAAGTTGCTTCAAACCGTATTTGTAAATTGTTAATGGACATGTTAAAAAAGAACTGAAAGACGTTCTCACTAAAAGGTCAGTTTTTTTACTTTTTGAATGCTATACACTTTTATAGATATAATAGGTCTATAAAAGGTTCGGCTAAAAAACTCAAACCAGTCATCGCCACGATGATTGGTCAAAAACAATTTCGAAATAGTTTTGAAACTTTGTTCAACTATTCAGCGTGGTGATGACTGGTTTCGAATTTTTATTCGAACAGGCCTAACATTGGGGGCATTAGATATTATTATAGTATACCTACAGTGTGTCTCGTTTTGTTTCTGACAAATTGAAAGGGGTGATAGATCTCATCATTTTAAGCAACAAAGTTCATAAGAACATGGGCCCGAAATCGCTTCGTTCTCGAGATACAGGGTGTCAAAGTTTTTTTAGTTTTTTTTTAGTTTTTTTTTAGTTTTTTTTTTAGTTTAACTTCTAAACGGCTTAAGATTTTTTAACGAAATTTGGTATATGAGTTTGATATATTGATAGCTTTAACTCAAGAAATTATCAACTTTAACCATTCACCAGTGGCGGAGACATAGATGTCATATTTTATTACAATTTTGTATGCAAAAAGGACTCCCATATCTCCGCTACTGGTGAATGGTTAAAGTTGGTAATTTTTTGGGTTAAACCTATCAATATGTTATACTCATATACCAAATTTCGTTAAAAAATCTTATTTCCTCTGTTTCAAATTAATTGAGCCATTTGCGATTTTCAGTTTTTCCAAATTAATTGAGCCTTTTTTTAATCACGGTTATGTTACTGTGTTAGCAGTTTTAGGCAATGTGAAACAATATTTTTATAACTATTTTAGTAAAATAAGATAAAAAAAAATACAAATACAAATAAAAATAAAAATAAATACAAATACAACTACACTAAATATTATGTGCAAGAATGTCTTTTGCCGCTTGAATAATTTCAGCATTACAACGAAGGCTAATAGGAAGCTGCTCTTCCCGGCGAAGTTTTTCTTTTGACATGTGGGACAGATTGTAGCTGTTATTACCCCCACATTTTAGAATATTCTGCATGGCCATTTGTAATGATAGGAATACATTATCTGTCGTAGTTCTTGTAACGTCTTGAAAAGCTTTCATTACGACTTCAATGAGGTCATCAATATTTTTTGGTGACTGTTGATATTGTATAGATTGTATGGAGGTGAAAAATCCTAAATCTAGAACATTAAGGTCGGGACTATTAGGTGGTTAATAACGAAAGCTAATATTCCAACCATCTGTATGGCATTCGTTATGAACACGTTGATCTTCAAAATCGATCAAATGTGGTTTAGCATTATCATGCTGAATGATGATAGTTTTCATTCCGATTGGCCATTTTTCTTTTATTGCAGGAAATAAGTTGTTTATTAACATTTCTTTGTAAATAGTTTTTGATATCTCTACAGGTTTTGTAACTAAGGTTCCTTTTGAGCGATTTTTGCTGTTTCGCTGTGCGGGTTCTTTGATCACGAAAGGCCAAATACCAAGTTTTCCATCAAAGTACCGCTTCTTATGGAAATCAAAACGTGGTCGTCCAATAGCAGCCAAGAACATTACTTTTACCATATTAGACTTACTACTCACTTGACGACTAGGCTCGGGTTCCTCATTAAGTAAATAGAACTTCTGGTTAATTTTGGCAATGAAAAACCATTTTTCATAGATATGTATGTAATCAAACATATCTTGAAATTGTCCGTTATCATCCAAAAACGACAAACAATATTCCACACATTTCAACTGGTTATTTAAAGTTAGCAACGGCTTAAGCGAATTTGAATGGCGCTTTATTTTTCCATTCTTACATAAACGCCATAAAGATGTTAAGGGAACATCTATTGCATTGCTTAATGAACGCAAACTAGTTCTGCAATTGACCGCAATATTTTTCATTGTCGCTAATTTTTCTTTGCGATCAATTCTTTTTCTGCCACAGTTACCTTTTTTTTAGCAGACACATTTATTGTTTCTCCGTTTTGCATATTTACTTTTGCTCTACTCCAAATTCTTTTAACTGATGCCCTTGATATGTTAAACTTTGCAGCTACCATATTAATAACACCGTGTTTCAATCGGAAATTTTTGTGATTTTGAAGCAAAAAATGAAGCAAGGATTCACGTATATTATTATTCATATCAACTTTTCCCATGATTAAAGATATTAAAAATCAACCACTAATTCAAATTTACCGCAAAGAGAATGCGCAGCGGGTGCCAATATTAAAAGTATACAAAAACTGAAACTTGCCTTAACCTCAATTTAGAGATTTAGATAATATTAGAAGCGCATCCATAGGTAAGTTGATTAGTAAGTATGCAAAGAATATATGGTAATATATAGTCAATTTGAAAAAAAAATTGAGAGTTAGTTATTTTAACTTAAAAACTAAAATGGCTCAATTAATTTGAAACAGAGGAAGTAAGTCGTTTAGAAGTTAAAAATTAATAACTGTGCTGTTTTTTTTTAACTTTGACACCCTGTATCTCGGGAACGAAGGAATTTCGGACCCATGTTCATATGAATTTTGTTACTTAAAATGATAAGATCTATCACCCCTTTCAATTTGTCGGAAACAAAACAGGACACCCTGTATGTAGTATACAACAATAAATACGCAGAGTAGAATTAATATTTATATTGTTCTATTAGATTGTAATAAAAAATAAAAGTAATGCTCATATCTTTTAAACTATTAAATATTCATTTTTTGTTATAAGGACTATTTTTGTAGAAAATTCAATTTTCTAAAAAATTATCATTACATATACAGGGTGTCCCTACTCTTAAGGCGCAAACTTCAGGATGTGATTCCTGACGTTATTTTAAGGTAAAAAGTTCAAATATGTATAGTCCGAAAGGGGTTCGTTACAGAGATACAGGGAGTCAAAGTTGAAAAAGTAAATCGCCTTTTCTTCAATATCATTCGACTGTTACGAAATAATTTCATGAAATTTCGTATATGGAGGTTTTTTGAGATGAGAAATTCAAATTTGTGGTCAATTTAGTTGTATTTTCTAGAGGGCGCCACCGGCAACATTTTGGACCTTTTTAAACTATTGCAACTTTTTTGTGCTACCCTGTATGCCATTTTGGACCAGAAAAATCGGTTCTTCCATTTTTTCTGTTTAAAAAAGTATACCTTCTTGAAACCGCTAGGAGCAACGGTTTCCGAGAAAAATGCACCTAAAGCTCATGATGCATGGTCATTTTCGGGGGTTATAATAACGTTTTTGACTTATCTTATTTTTATTTGCAAAAATAAGAAAATCATACTTTAAACATTAGAAACTATTAGTTTTCAGTCACCATAGTCTACAATTTGTTGCAAAAATTTTAATTTTCTTTTAAGTTATTCCCACCCTCCGAAAATGAGCAGCATCATGAGCTTTAGATGCGTTTTTCTCGGAAACTGTTGCTCCTAGCGATTTCAAGAAGACATACTTTTGTAAGTAGAAAAGATGGAAAAATCGATTTTTCTGGTTCAAAATGGCACAAAGGGTAGCATGAAAAAGTTGCAATAGTTTAAAATAGTCCAAAATGTTGCCAGTGGCGCCCCCTAGAAAATACGGCTCAACTTTAGATTACCGGAAACCACTTTAAGTGTTTTTTTTCTTTTTTTGTAATCTACTCCATTAGTAGAGTACGCGTATATGTTTTTTTTCTTGCGGAAATGCCTCATTGAAAAGTTAGCATTTTTACATTTATTTCAATACTTAAGGGTCTTACGGGACCGTGGAGTGAAAAGGGGTGCTGGGTGGGGTAAATAAGTGACGCGACATCGACACGACACCAACATGACACCGACACGGCACCAACACAACACCGACACGACACGGACACCAAGATTAACTTTGCATGAGTAAATGTAACCAGAATGACTCACTCACGAGGCTGAACGCCTCTTTGCGAACCCAAACTTCAGCCGTCTAAACTTTCTTTATGCTCGGCTCGCCAGTGTGTTTGCTGGCATTCGTATATTATCCATTATGTGATAATATACAATATGCAAATGTCGGCAAACACACTGGTGAGGCGAGCGGTAGCGAGCTGAGCATATAAAAAGGTTAGACGGCCGAAGGCCGGGTTCGCAAAGAGGCGTTCAGCCTCGTGCATGAGTCATTCTGGTTACATTTGCTCATGCGAAGTTAATCTTGATGTCGTGTCCGTGTCGTGTCGGTGTTGTGTTGATGCCGTGTCGGTATCGTGTTGGTGTCGTGTCGATGTCGTGTCACATATTTACCCCACCCAGCACCCCTTGTCACTCCATGGTCCCGTAAGACCCTTAAGTATTGAAATAAATGTAAAAACGCTAACTTTTGAATGAGGCATTTCCGCAAGAAAAAAAAC
>JABRWK010000310.1:58783-71152 GCA_013372445.1 Hypothenemus hampei | reverse complement strand
CGGTGTAACATGTAACTGTTATTGTTTTTGCCTGGTTTCAATATCTAGTCGGATTCTGTTATATTTCAGCTGTAGTTACACGCCTTTAACCCAAAATCGAATTTTTTGGACATTCATCTTTTTTGCCCTGTACCCTTCAATTAGTAAATATAAAGTACAAAATTTCGAAAAATTCATATACAAATCAAGTTCTAATGTTCAATACTTAGGTATATTTTATATCGATATTTTATATTTTAATAATAAAACATGAACGACGAGTTTGATTAAAAGTAACCAATTCGTTTTTGCGGCTTCAAAGACTTGAGAGTTTGTTCTTAATAAGGTATTAAGAGTGCTGCCTTGCACACGAATAGATAAGGTTTCTTTGTATCATAATAATCCAGTAGAGAGGCTATTATAAATGAGAAGCGGACGTGCAAAATGTATTTTATCCTAATTTACATATTTTCAGTAAAAATCAATAAAAAATAATTAACATAAATTATATCTATTGAACGTAAAATATAGTTTCAGATTTTCGTAGCAAACATTTTTCGTATATTCAAATAAACTAAAGATAAGTTAGGAACCTAATATACTTTGTAAACTTTGCTCTGGACAAAATCCATTGTAAATGTCGTAAAACAGAGACTGAGTCTGAATTATTTTTAAATAATTTTTTTTCTTTTAACCGTCCAGTGATAACGTGTCTATCTCTCGGACCGATGATCTATACTTTTATATGTGTACAACGCCACACGTTATCATTGGAGGGCTAAGGTACACACATACCTTAGAATATCATAGAATGCAAATGGGGTCTCTGGAGACACCATCTAAAAAAGGTGCATATCAGTAAGAGCGGTTTGAAATATCATTTTGCAAAATGTTCTTCTATAATACTTTTATGAAAAATAATTGTTAAATTGACCAAAAATTACTTTTCAGATCAGAAAAAAATCATGATCTTCCAATGAAATAGAGTAAATGAGAAAAAGCATTTTCTACATAAAAAATTATAACTTTTGTAATTTTTAATATTTCTAGCTAAAAATTTGCCATGATATTCTTAAGATATTGTTCTTTAAAGAAAAAAATAGTACGACTGTACATTATTCAAAAAAGGTTCTTTTTTTTTAATTTGAAATACCTATATACTTTTACGGAAAAATGTTATAAGCGCCATTCACATTTATTTCACATATTTTTTTATTTATTCAATGAAAACATTTTTTCAAAAAATGATTGGGGTACCACGACACCCCAGACCCGTATTAAAGGTTAATAATTAAATAAACGAAACACTTTTTTAACCATTTGTGGCCAAATATTCAACAAATAAAACCACATAATAAATATTTTTTCCTGATCGCCTTTATAAGTGGTTGCTGAAACCCCATATTTTTGATTGATTATAAAAAAGTAAAGCAACAACAATCCGCGTCTGTTTTAGAATATCACCTGTGATGAAATAGAAGTATTTTTGCAAACTATGCAAAATTATTTTTTTTCGATATTTAATCCATACTATTTACATTGGATATTTTTTAACACGTTAACCGCCATGGGAGTCATATGTAACTCACATGAACAGTTAGACAAAGGGTTCTGTGAGCAATACAACTTCAACTATACAGTGGAGTAAAATTCCAGTGAGTTGTTTTTGTCTCACAATTCCTATGTTTTGTTAATTCAAACGATATTCTTATGATCGCAAAGACAAATTATTGTAGTTAGCCGAAAAATTTATGAAGAAAAAAATTTTTGACAACAATTCCAAAACACAAATACGATTTTAGGTAATACACACTTTAATTGCTAAAAAAATAGTATTCTATTGGAGTACTTATAGTAACGTCAAAAAATACATAAGTTAAATAATTATTGTATCATATGCAATAACTATTACGCCCTGAAGCATTGTTTTGGTTTTGGGGCTCTGAGAATTACATATGATTCACGGAAAAAAGTCAGGAAAAACTAGCCAAATAACATTTCTTATTACTTTATATCTAAAATAAAGTAATAAGAAATGTAATGGTAATGTAATGTAATGTAAATAGAACATAACTATGAAAAAAACAAAGTGGCCTCGGAGATCACTTTTTTTGTTTCTAACGTGGCGGTTAACGTGTTATAAAGATGTTTGTCGAAAAATTTGTTCTTAATGTGACAAAGATAAGGTGTGTCCTTGTGAGCACTAGTGAAACTACTCATTTCCCCAAAATTTTCCGGGCATCTACCATGAAAATAATATTTTTATAGACTTGCGAAACAGAATATTGATTATAACATAAAAATAAAAATTTAAAAAAAATGTTGAAAAAATTTTTTTCCACCACAAAAACTAAATATGTAGAAGCTTGTCCGGTATCAATTACCACTAATTTCCAAACTTTAAAAATTTTCCAGTTTAGGCATCTAGTTTAGATATCTTTAATAATAAAATAAAAACTTGGGATTGTTATTTAAGTAATGTTTAATTGTCACAAATAACCAAACAATAAAATTGTGGTGTATTAAAATAGAAGTACAGTAGAACCTCGATTATCCGATTATTATAATGATTGCAAAGCCGTTTCCAGATAATCGAGGTTCTATTGTATATGTATTGTATTATGTCTCCATCGAAAATTCATACATTGGTTACATTTTTTTTAAACAACAAAAATACCCGCGAAAGCCGACAAACTCAGACCGACTCTCGACCAGTATAAAACCCCATGTCACGAGGTTTCTATTTCTTAGAGTCGATAAATAGATCAAAAGATATTTGGTATTTTTGTGTGTGAATTTTCATTTATGTTGAGTGTCGGTAAATGACTCAAAGAAATTGATTTTTTGTGCATGCACATATAAATTATCGTTGGAGGCAACTATATCTAAGTTCTTTGCAACCCGGTTAATCAAGTGAGTTCGAAGAAGAAATGCATGGTTGGGCGAAATAGGTCACAACACGGTTAACCGAGTAAAACGGATAACCGAAACACGGATAATCGAGGTTCTACTGAATACAGTAAGCACTTGACTATCCGACTTAATGTGGCGGACGGCTAGTCAAAATAAGCCAAATTTGAACCGTATGTATTGACGGTATCGTGTTCACAATTCAAAAATCTATCATTTCTTCTTTTTATTTTTTTTATTTTTTATTTTTTTATTTTTTATTTTTTTATTTTTGTTTTTATTTTTTTAATTTTTTTGAATTCTGAANCAGTAGCTATATTCAAAACTTCGAAATAATTTGTATACAGGGTAGCAACAAAATAGGAATAACTAATTTCTTTTTAGATAAAGTACCCTTTTTATTCATAATTCGGCAAAATGTTACTAAGAAAAGTTGTTCAGAATGAAAAATTATGACCATGTACAAAATTTCATAAACTACCTTGATAAAAAATGTAATGTTTTAAAATTTCAAAACATTTGATAAATATACTCCTAGTGTAATTGTTTACAGGTGTAAATTTTTCCAAACTTTGGGAAAGTTGTACTTTGAGGTATACATTTTGAAAAACCCAATTTTGAAATTAATATGACTTATTCCATTTTTAAATCCAGTTTTTATCAAAGCGGTGTTCATACTTACTATAAACTCCATATCAGGCAGATCAGTAAGAAGTTCTAGAATAAAATGTTCAATTCCCGAACATCTGCTTGGAAATAAACAATTTGGTTCTCTGTATAATTTATGGTTAATAATTTGATATTTTGTTCCTCTAAAAAAAGCAAACTATAATAACTTTAGTCACACTTTTACTGACTCACTTTGTTTTAACATTTTGAATTAAATTTTCTGAAATGCCTTTTTCTTTAAATATTTTCAGATCTTGCAACAAAACGGGTGTATGGCAGTTACAACGGTTCATATTACAGACCTTATAGTTACGTTTTGCATCATAAATCAGATTGAAATATTGCAAATATTTTGTATTAGCTTCTAAAACGAAATTCATATTTACAACCTAATAAAATACTAATTATAATAATCAAAATTTAATGAAATCTCATTGTATCTTTATATATTTTGCCAATTAGGTAAGTACCTTTAGAATATTTGTTGTTTTTTTCAGAATTACACTCTTGATTTTGATCCAGGTTTGATTGGTTACATAAATTGGCACTGGTTTTTAATGTCAGTAGATGAAATATATGAATGTTAATAACAATTTTAATAAAACATTTAATAATTGCCATTTTCTTTTAAATGAAACAATATCATCCTATGCTAAGAGATTCAAGGCAAGATATATTTGTTTGTTAAGGTTATGTTTTGCGAACAAACGAATTTCTTCTACTCTATGTAAGTGACATTTATCACAGTAGATGCAACATAAAAGCTGCTTTCGTTTGCTTCATGGTTCCTAATCATGATCCATTGTCAACCAATCAAAATACAGAATTTTTAAAATCCACCAGTGAAATTGAATTATTTGGATCATGATTGACAATCATAGGAGCAAACGAAAGCAGCTAAAATTACTATAATATGTTGGGGAATATTCAATGACATTTCAGTTTCTATAGTCTATTTCTATATATTCTTTAATAAAATAATTCTATTCACACAACTAAGATAAACAAATTATTGGTTACTAATGTTAAGGACTTTTTTTTTGCATTGTGTTTGATGTTTATTAAAATTGTTTAGAGTATTTTCATCCAGGCTTAATTACCGTTTAGCAAAAGTTTTGACACCATACTAGATTAAGCCTGGATGAAAATTCTTTTAATGATGTTTCAGACATAAAAAATCTAGAATCTTTTATTTATATAATTATCGTTTAAAAATTAACATAATATAGATCCATTGTTGCTAGATGTTTTAACATTCGATGCCACTTAAGTGAAAGATTAATTACTATAGGATATACCCAGAGGCTTAACTTGTAAGATAAGTTAAGGTTGAATGTGACTTGATTTAAACAAGAACATTTAGGATTATTTTTTTCCCTCTTTGCCCCTGGCAATGTTGGATTATTTTTGGTAAGGAATACGTTTCACTACGATAATACGGCGTTGCCAGGTGTGACGCAATTACGCTAATAAGACTCTTAAATTAAAGGATGTTGCTAAAAATAAGGATTTAGCTCTACTCTTTTTGATTTTATTAGGTGGCAAAAAATTTCGAAATTATCTGGACGACAGGAAAGACATACATATCCTATTCTCATTGGACCTTTACAATTTATAACGTTTGTCAAGAAATTGTAAAATGATGTTTTTTTTTGTTCATTGATTTTTATTTCAACAAATTTTAATCAATTAGTATCTGTTATCAACCCCGTTGCGGTATATAGATCAATTGACGATTTTTCATTATTCGATTAACGTTTTTTATATTTGAAAAGCTGGCAACTCTGCGATAACGGTCAAATCACAGTTTTAAATGTTGTTTATCGGTGAAATTTAAAACGTACTTAAAACGAGATTTAGTGATCCAATTGAAACTACAAATTTAATTTAATTTAAATATTTATTACTTACAATGCCTCCCAAGCAAAAACCTAAAAAGAAAACTTTGGTAGTGCAAGGTACCATAGATGAAGTGAAACGTTACTGGCCTGACTATACCATTAATGCAGATAATATTTTACAACCAAAAAGAGACTTTGTTATTCATTTCTATGCTCGATGTGTGAACGATTTGGATCAAAAAATTGCATTCCTAACCAAATTGAATCCACCACCCCTTTTAGAAGGATACACCGAAGAGGAGAGGCTTTACATTAACCTGTCTAAAATTGCTGCTCTTCGTGAGGCTGATTTCATGCTAGGAGATTTATATGTATTTGAACCCAAACGTCTTAACAGTCACATGTTGATTACCATGCACCACTTAATTTCAACTGAAAACGAAATGGAAAAACTAATTAAAATCTGCGACAAAGTATTGGAACAGAAAGACATGATACAAATCAATGAAGAAAATTAAATGCAATTCGAGGACAGCTTTTCGAGAAACAATCCAGAATCACAGTGGAAAAGTCTGAAAACAAAAAGTTGGAACGGGAGGCTGCTGCTTTAGCTTCAAAATATAATGAAACTATACCACTAATCGAGAAATCTAACTTGAAACTGGAAGATTTTAAGCTAAAATGTAATAAACGAAAGTATGACCTCGAACTAAAGAAAAAATATTGAGAATTTACGAAAAATAAAATCTGAATTGGAATCTCAAATCGTTACCGAAGAAGACTACCGCCATTTAGAAAAAAAGATGGAATCTTTGGAGGACGAAGAAATTAAATTGGAAGAAGCCCTAGACAGTAATAATCTTGTTAAACTGAAAGAAGATGTTGATTTGCTAGATTCGTGTCTTCCTAAATTAAACTTGCTTAAGATACCTGAGGATATTTTCAAACTGTCTGATATGAGAGTAGAAGTCCAAAATGAAAAAGAAAATGTAAATATTATAGAAAGTGATACCAAAAAAAGTAAAACTGCAATAGAGGAAAAATTAGTGGAATTGGAGGGTCAAAAATTGCATCTTACCAAAACGAATTTGGAATTACAAGAATCATTAAGAAAAGTAACCGAAGACTCATTATTGGGTGATATATCTTTAAAGAATAAACTGGCAGCTCAACTTTATAACAATCAAGAAGAAATTGAAACATTAAAAAAAGAAATTATAAAAATAAAAGACAATTATCAAATATTGAAACTAAAAATAAGTGAAAAATATGAAGTGTTTAATTGCATGCAAAATAAATCATTTATTTGGCTTGAGGAGATAATAAAGAAATGTAACCAATTAGAAGAACATCTTTGTAAATACTCATAATTAATAAAGAGATTTTTGTCTGTCTCATATTGCAATTCTGGATATACCTACACCTTTTGTAATTATTATGAGCTACAGTACACCATGGTGTAACCCGCTTAAAAGCGGGAAACCAGTGTAAAATTTTTATTTGCAGAGAGATTTTGATCATTTTTTTTATTTATCTCAAACTCTATCTTAGGACAAATGTTTGTCACGCTTGGTTAAAATTCAATCCCCACTTTGCCTGCTTCTTGTGGCTAAAAATTAAAAAAAAAACTTTAGGGATTTTTTCAGTATTATGTTCAGAATACTTCAAAATGATTATATTTCAAATTTTTGCCAAAAAATGTTTATTATATGTATACTAAACAGATTACAGAACAATGGAATTTTAAATTTGAAGCTTATATTATTCTAAAGAAGGCCTTCATCAAGTATGTAAATAGCATAACAGAAAATTTGAATTAAAATTATCTTAAGTTTTTTACCGAATAAAAGTTTTTTCTGGAGCGATCTATGCGTCAAATTATTATTATTTTGTAACTTTTACATTAATACACATGTTTCAACCAAATTTAAAGTATGTGCAACCATTTTGAAGTATTCTAAAAACACTTTAGAATTTAAATTTAACAAAACAATTTCTAATACCCTTTTGGGAAATTTAGCCGTAAAAAAATACACAGTATGCTTTGATTTTTAACAGAACGTGATAAAAATTTGTACTAACAAGGGAACATTCCCAGGTGTCCCCCCCAGATTTTAATGAGATTGTGCACACACAAGTACTTTAGACCAAAATAAGAGACACGTATTTTTTTGCGGCAGTCATCAAGGTTTAAGGGGTGAAATCTACCCTCAAAATTTCCTCAATTTTTAGTTTTTTTGGCGATAACATTTGATCCTTAACCTAAGAATTATAGTTACTGTTTGTATTATTACTAACAATAAGATTTTGTTTATGGCTGCCTAGGAGTTTATTTATTTGTATAGAGATAGATATAGAGAGGATTTTATGTATCTATAAATTTTTCTTTGTATTTATTTTTAAACATTCGATAAATCGAATGAAAAAAATCTGATGTAAAAATCAAATCAAAAAGTCTGCTGCAAAAATCGAATAAAAAAATCTAATAGTGTAAACGCATTTTTAAACGAGTTTTGCGTCAATTGCGTAGTACGATCCAGTAAAAATGAGTCAGTTCATAAATGTTAGAAACAGAAAACACTATCCAGAACGAACTGCTTGTCCTAATGATGAATAAATTATACAAATTTTCTAGAATTCATGTTGAGTGATTAGCAGAACAATTTCTTGAAATTATTGGAGAAATCAGAAGATCAGTAAACACAAATGAAAAAATGTAAATATTTCTTCGTCTCCTAAGCGATCCTGATTTTCAAATTGGAATTGGAAAGGAGGAAGGCGTACATTGGACAACAGTCAGCAAAACAGTAAAAATCAC
Source organism: Hypothenemus hampei (assembly GCA_013372445.1). NCBI lineage: Eukaryota > Metazoa > Arthropoda > Insecta > Coleoptera > Curculionidae > Hypothenemus > Hypothenemus hampei. The sequence continues at coordinate 62,935 of JABRWK010000310.1, read as the reverse complement.
AGCTGCGGATACGATTTCCTACAAATAATAATATTCACGAAGCACAGCAATTATACATTGAATAGAATTATAAACCCTTCCGAGCATGGAGACGAATATTGCAACAGAAAGGGGAGCTTAAATATACAGGCAACTTAAAGAATTTATTTCTATACAGGTTCAGTGGCCGGGATCTGCTCATGACAACCGAATATTTAAGATATCTACCATCTATGGCTAAATGAATAATATGCGGCAAAACTTACTATTACGCCTTATACATAGAAATACCCAAACGCGTAAAGAAATAACTTTTAACAGACTTTTGATTGGGTCGTCAGCGAAATTTCAGATATTATCAATTAGATTTAATAGTATTTGAATGAAATTAATCAAAATTGCAGGCTTTAATTCAAAAATTGGAAGCATTTGCACAGAAAGTTAGTACAAAACGGCATATTTCAGTTGTAAGAACTTCGATCATAAAAATGCCAAACCTCAGAAACTATCCATTTTTTCGAAGTTATGGCCACGAGGACTTTTATTGAGGTCAAAACGGAGAATAATTTCTAAAAAATGTAAGAAATTTGATCGAAAGTCAGTTTCCCTAAAAGGTGTGCGAGACCCTTTGTGTTGATGAGGACTACAGAGAAGAGAAGAAATAAAAAACTTAATTAACCAAATACCACTTTAATTACACAGGCCGACAAATTTAGGGCTACTTTTGGTAATATGGATTACAATACTGTTTTCCAAAAGAATTTGGTGCGCTGAACCCGAATCCGGCCTCAGAATTGCTGTAACACGTCAGGGTTTTAAAATAACTAATCGTAAGTATAGTCAAAAAATGGAAATGATAATTATCATACATTTATTTTATAAATTTAATTTAATTGAACATTATTTTCGTTGGGTAAATAGTACTTTTCTATAATGCCGTACTTACAGCTCCAGATATTTTATTAAAAACTTGATTTTGCAGCTCACTCTCCATAATATCCAAAAATTTGCTTTCTCAGTCTTTAAGAATAATTTTTTTATTCCCTGTTGCATTTTTGTCCGTTTTTTTTAAATCATTTTTCATATTTTGAATTTTCATTTTCATTGTTTCAGTGTAACAATTTTCCCGAATATTCCCTGGTATGATTCTTGCACTAGCATTCAAGTATTCTCTTGCTATAAATAAAATTCCGAAGAATTCCTAAAAATACACTAAAACCACATTAGTTACTCCACCCAACACCCCCTTTCACTCCACGGTTCTGTAAGACACTTTAGTATTGAAGAAAATTATTGAAAATAATATAAAAACGCAATTTGAGAAGTGATTATTCAGGAAAATATTTTTGAGAACATGACATTTTCTTCACCTTAAGACTCCATACAAAGTCAATTTTGATATATGATGCATTAGAATATTGTAAAATAAAAAACTTGCGGGTCCAGTAAATGTACCAGAACCCACTTCCAAATTCTAAGTTGTTTTGGCAAAAAACAAGTTGAAAAAATGTTAAATATAGAAAACACTTTTCCATTTATGTCCACCAAATTCGTAGACAATTTTCTTTCAACATGTTGGTACTCAGAGCAGGAATTGTTTATACAGTTTTCCAAACTACTTTAAAGATAAAACAGAATTCATCAGGTAGTAAATAACTTATTGTTAGATTAAAAAGAAATTTAAAAGTTTTACCACTTTTGACCGGCACTGTAAAGGTAGGGTAAAGGTGCCTTAGTTCGGCCTTGCCCAGTTGTCGGCCACTTTGACACAACTCTATGATGATATATCTATAAATATATGTATACAGAGCGTCCCAGCCAACATAATCATCTCAAATATCTTCGTTGTTTCTAAAGTTAAAACAAAATGTTTCAAGACAAAGTTACTCAGGATAAAAGGGCACATTCAATGACGTTAATATATGTTTTTTGAAGGTCATCGTTTTTAAGATATTAAGGTCAGCTATAGTTTTTAAATGGGAACTATTACTTTTTTTAATACCATATTTTACTTCACGCCAAGACAAATCTAGTAATATACTATTATTATTATTATTTTTTTTTAATTTTAAATTTTTGTTTTTTATTATCACATTTAACCTTCAGATACTCATTAATGACATTGATGAAGAAACATTAATAAATGTTACTAATAGGCTTATTATTCGCCCTATTATTATTTGAGATGGTCATGTTGGCTGGGACACCCGGTATACAGATATATTATTGTACAGGTGACGGCAACTGGCACATTTTTTTTAAATGGTCGACAATTGGCACATTTACCCTATATGAAATCCTCGGATGATTTCTGATATGTATTGGAAAGCCTGTACTTGCTACGAACCAGACTAGTACCAACACCTTAAAGAAACAACGTCAAAAACATATTTAAAACATTCGCTGCCGTGAGACACACCTGTGGTGTCTCAGCAAAAATCCTCTTCTGGCGCTGAGACACGTCGCTTGTGCCTCACACTAACGATGTGTCCAGTTAAACTTTTTTAAGTGGCCCGGGGCTAGATTTTTTTATAGCGTCGCAACAAACGTGTTAAATAACACTGTTCAAGTTTTTTGCAACAAATTTTTGTAACAAGTGCCGGACATGGCAAATTCGATACACAGGTATCTCTTGAGTATTTCTGCATTATTATTTTTTTTTAATTAGCGAAAATTTTTTATACAGGGTAGCACATTACTGCGGCAAAGTGCGATATCTCAGTAAGGGTAAGTTTTAGAAGAAAATATTTCATATAAAAGTTTCTGGTCATAAAGAGGTGCATATTTTAAAATTAAATTCAGTTATACATTGTCTGTTATAAATGTGTGGTAGTACCAAATTATGTTTTTTTTAATGGAATCTGCACTTTTTTTGCATTTTTGGATTCCTCATCAGATTTTTAATCAAGTTTATATAAACTGTCCTACATCTAAAATTTCCTGTTTCCGAGTTATTTTGGAAGTTTCGAAAATTTAGAAAAAATGCATTTTTAATATTAAAAAAATGTATTGAATATATGGATAGGAAGAGATTTTTGTACAAAGTTATTCATCATCTTCGCATTCCATTTGCAAATTCCAGCAAAGATCTGCCAAAAGCGAATTTAATCGTTTGCCCGAGTACCAATGTTCTAGCTGAGCTGAAACCTGGTGAAATTTCTCACCATGCTCGTCGGATTCAAAAGGCAATTTAAAACACCTAAAATATAAAAAAATACAACAATTTAGGAATACAGTTCAAATTTATGCTAGATTACATTATTTTCTTTAATCTTCATTTTACTTAGGAAAAATATAATGTAATCACTCGAATGCTAGCTCATTCCCTCGCACTATCAATGCTTTAATAAAGTTCTTGACTATGCCAAGTTTAATGTGTAGCGGCAGTAGAAATTTCACCAGGTTTCAGCAAAAGCGTTATTCTTTTATTCCGTTTCTAACTTTCTTTTGTATTTTATCAAAAATACCATAGCAATTTAATGTTTGTATCCATAATGATATAAATAGGGCCTCTCCATAGATTTTATAAGTTTTGTTGTTCTACTCTTCGCGTTATCAACACGTATCAATAAAATTCAGTTCCAAGTGCTTTTACCCTTTAATTTCGTTTTATAGAGATATAAGGACATTCCTAAGATTCACATCTCTATAATTGGTGACCCCGTGTTTTAAACCGCGATTATTTAAATCATTTTTGAAAAAATTCAAAATGTTTTGGTTGTACTGTATTTACGACATTAGACTTACATCGCGCTTACCACCAAATACCTATGGCTCAAGAAGATATTAAAAAAACGGCTGTAACAACGCCCTTTGGGATGTTTGAATACCTGGGGGGAATGCCTTTCGGGGTACGAAACGCAGCACAAACCTTTCAGCGGCATATGGACAACTTATTCAGAGGAATAGATTGCGCAGTTTCTTATATCGATGATGTCATCATATTTTCTAAAAATCGCAAACAACATTTCAAAGATGTCGAATTAGTATTTAAAACCTTACAAGAAAACAATCTTACCATAAATTCTAGTAAATGCCAATTTAGTAAAACAGAAATCAATTTCTTGGGATTTTCGGTAAATCAGCATGGATTTCAGCCACCTCAGAGTAAAATTGACGCAATTTCCTCGTTTCCACTTCCTGAAACCATTCATGACCTTCGACGATTTCTTG
>JABRWK010000310.1:6347-35110 GCA_013372445.1 Hypothenemus hampei | reverse complement strand
TTTAGGGCCGTCTGACACGAGACTAATTTTAGTACTAAATTCAGTGCTAAAATTGCGCGCGCAAATTTAGTTTAGGATTTAAAATAAGTTTCAATTTTAGTGAGTTGTAACACGTAAGTATTAAAATTAGGATACTAAATGCCAAATATACGTCTTCATTAAAAAAGTCAAAACTGAAAAATTTTAAATATTTTTTATTGCAACATAAGCAAAAAATATGGATTCATACAACAATTCATTGTTGCTAGCAGCTGCAGCAAATGTAATAACGTTGTTAATGACAAGTTATTAGTTATTACATGTTATAGTTGGACGTATAAGTGCTGGCGGAGTGTTCAGAGAAAGCAATTTGTCAAAGATTCTTCTAAGTGACAGTCTTAACTTCGCGAATAACAAGATATTACCTGGACAAATTTCAAAAACACCTTATGTAATAGTAGCTGATGATGCTTTTCCGCTTTCGAAAAGGATAATGAAGCCGTATCCAAATAGAGAGCTTACAAGGGAACAAAAAATTTTCAATTATCGGTTGTTTAGAGCCCGACGAATTATTGAAAGTTCCTTTGAAATTTTAGCTAATAGATTTTGGGTTCTCCTTAACCCAATAAATCTATCGCCTGAGAAAGTGGTGAAAATAACATTGGCATGTGTAGCACTACACAATTTTCTATCAGTCGAAAACTCTAAAGCGTATACTAAAGAAGCGGATAAGCATGAAAGCAATCGTCTTCCAGATTTCGAATTTAATGCTGTTAATCGTTCTACGACAATTGCTCTGCAAATAAGAGACAATTTTAAAAATTATTTCAATAGTGAACCAGGTGCTGTTGATTGGTAAAATAATGCAATCATGCGAAATAATATGTAAATTTTTTTTAGATTATAGAAATATTTTATTTTTATTTAATACATTTTTTCGGGCTTTATAAATGATGTCACAAATTTCGTGTTGTACATCTAAAAATAATTCTTCATTTTGTTGCTCAATGAAGAGCAATTGCTGACCAACAAAATTAGCAAAGGTTTCGCTTTGATTTGAATTTTGTTTCTTCGTATTTAATGAATTTTGTGCTGCATTCATATTAACAGTTAAAGCTTTTTGGATATCTTTCAGGGATTCGACTGCTGCTTCAGTAACAGGATCTTCTTCAAATTTCCTTTTTTTGCGATTTGTTTTTTTCAAAGGACAAATGGAGGTAGAACCGGCTAACGATGATTTTCCGGTGTCTGTTGAAGTGGTGAGACGATGAATTGAATGAATCTGGATCGGTTGCTGGACTGACGGTGTCTAAACGATAATTAATTAATACTTTAACAAGAGCATTTGATTTTAGTTATATTACCCCACTAGCTTGATTATCATTCTCGCAATCAGTATGATATATCTCAAACTGATGATCAGATAATGTTGGTGAAAATAATTCTTCTGTACTTAATTCATCACATCCTGAAGAATTCTTACTAGAAGTATCTTGTAAACTTGATTGTGGAACGGAATCCACAGATTCACGTGGTATACTGTGTTCTAATATAAACTTCATAGTATCGAAATACCATAAATTAGGTTTAAATATCTAAAAATATCAACGTAAACATCAAGTTTTCTTGTCAGATACTAGATTCGCTTATTTCATTTTCGCCCATACCACTAGAAAAGGAATCGGAATATTTTCGGTATTGAATCAAAAAATTAATTCTAATGTTACTGAACTTATTTTTACAGTCTGCAATGGTTGTACCTGGGCGAACTTTTGCCACTTCCATGCAAATACGAGAAAGTGCATCATTTCTCGCATGCTTATTTTTATAATTTCCATGTTTCACGGCGTATAAACAGGGATGTTCTTTATATAAATCTATTAATAACTGGACTTGCATCCGCGACCAAGACATTTTTAAATTAATAATTAATTTTACACAAATGTCAATATAAAAATCCTAAAAAACGTCAACTGAAAAAGTTCTCAATTTGAACCTGAAATTTAGAACATGTTCTAATTTTTAGGATGCAAATTGGCTTTGATTTTCTTATATTGACATTTGTGTCAAATTAATTATTAATTTGTTTATATTTAGGTGCATAAGTGCTTTTGTGCTGATTTATAAAAAAGTCTTGGTCGCGGGTGCAAGTCCAATTATTAATAGATTTGTACAAAGAATTAATAAATAATAATTAATTAATTATGTATTTTTTTAAAATTATTGATGCCTACTCCATTTCTAGCAACACTTTGAGAAGAGGCAAAAGTCGTAATTAGTTTTGACATCTCGGGTCGCAGTCCAATTGGGAATATATCGGGAATTATAGTTTACAAAAAAAAATGAGAATTCGATTGAGTCTTACAATTAGTCCTGGAAAACGGTAAACTTCATTTTCAGAAGGAATGGTATATTTTTCTACACTAACGCGGATGGGAAATGTGCCTTTTTTTGTGTTTGGTCGTAGTCTGAATTTGCGCCAGTTTTCCCTAAGATCGGAATAATGACTTATCGCATCCTTTAGTAACTGTTCAGCTCTGCTGCCACAAATTAACGAAATACTCTTATAACAATATTTACTGATATTTTACGTAGTTCTTTTTCTTTTTTTGATGCGTTCTTTAACAATCCCATCTACTGATTCCGCGACAGGTCCGTCCACCAATCTCGCAACGGATCCGGTCCACGGATCCCTCGACGGATATTGTTGAACTTGGAGAAGGTGAAGATGGTAAACTTGGAGTAGTTGCCGCTGAAGTTGGAGGACTCTCAGGTTGTGTTTCATCGTGTGAAGAAATCATGTAAAACTGGAAAATATTTCACTCATAAAAACTTTATAATAAAGATCTGAAAATATATTCGCTCGATTTTGATTTAGTGGTCGGATAACTTCAGAACCATTGCTCTGAAAAATAGTTCTCATATATGATCACTTAATAGGTCTGTACCAACTGGCAGTTGAAACCGTTCGTGAACGGTTCCTAGCGCCAGTTAGAACAGGCCTAATAATTTGAAGATATTCTTACAGCTGACGACTCATTTCTGTTTTCATTTTCGATATTTTATCCACTAAACTTTTGCAACCCATGAAGGTTATAATTTAAATACAAATTAAACAAATTTAAATGCTCTAGGACTGCACAAATGTATTTTTTAGCAACGTTTCTTCGTTTCGTAGGATCATCTCTTTTATTCAAGCCGATGATATTCATAGCTTGTGGAACTAATTCATATACTTTAATTAGTTCTTCATCGTCACAATTGCTAATTAACCATTCGAAATGAAAAAAAACTATTATAACACAAATCAGGACATTTGGGTAAAAATAATTATTATCCTACAACACAGTCACATTAAACAGTAATAAATAAGATCAAATATTAGTATTTAAATGTAATACTTTGTTGCTTCACACATAAAAGTTCTTAGTAATACTGCTCAGGCTATTGTTTTTCTCTTCGCCGATTTATCAGTTCTCCCATCTACGTAAATATGTGGGTTCAGATTATGTTTTTAGGCGTAATTTAGTGGTATCATCGCAATTTGAAGGCCCATAAGTAGGGCGGTAAACTTTTGAAATCCAGTTACTGGATAAATGTATCGGCAAGATGTTATTCTGATCAATCCAGTCCTAATTTCCACCATTCGCTATCACTGTGAGTCAGTCATCAGGCCTAATTACCGGTTAAAACAGCAAATCAACTTAAAAATTGAATAAATTTAATAAAATTTCAAAACTACCGGTCAATCGTGGAATTTGAGGTTAAATTAGAAAGTTGTTTACTTACTGTGAGGACATCAAAGCAGATCACAGATGATAAATATCCTTAGGTTTTTCATAGATTTTTCACTGAATTAACTCATAAATAAATTCAAAATTGCTTAAAAATGAGCAAAAAAGGAAAATTCATATGATAAGGAATTTTTACGTTTTGGTGTTGGTAGTTCTGTGTTTGTTTATTTTCGCTTTAATTTTGACATTGATTCTGACCAATCGCGGCCTCGGACAATTCCGAGGGGTATTAAAATTTTTGAATTTTGGAAGCATTTTGAGCCAAAATGGCTCTAACTAAGAATGAAAAAAATATCGAATGATAGTCAGCCTTGAGTACTATGACCTCCATATAAAAGTTTTCAAATTAGATAATCCATGCAGGCGCAAAGAAATAAAAACCGATTTCCCATGTTAATTTCCTATATCCAATGTTCGTCTGGATACCCGGTATTACATTTATTACTGACAGTAGTCTACTGCTCATATCAAATTATTTTTTTTGGCAGGTATATTTATGACAAGTGTGAATTTGGCAGGTTTGATTAATATTGGTGGCCTAAGAAAGACGGCTCGGAACAGATGTGTGAGCGTACAACTTCAAACTTGAATATCTCGTGAAAAAAAAATTGCTTAATAAAAATCGACAGATGAAAGCACTAAAATCAAGTTTTACTACCAAAGAATTACATACAAAAAATCACAAAAATACAAAATTGGGTAAATTGATATTCTCAAAGTAAGTGTTCAAAATGCGCACCATGAGAAGCCATGCATGCGTTAGCACTTTTAAACATCGCCTAACCCACCCTTTGAAAAACTTCTTGATCCAAAGGTGTTTATACCTTTAGAATCGGCAATTAACTAGCAGAAAAATTCGGTTAATAATTTTACTTTTTGTATCGTTTAGTTAAAGGAGAAACTTGAAGAGCCAAAACACAAATGGCGATTCTTCGCCACCGCACCGTCGTACAGTTCTTACGGAAATGTAAATGAATGGAGCTGTTCGTACTACACTGTGCAGTCCAGAATAATAATAGTCATGGCTTGATGAAAGGTTTTTATCCTTTCCAGCGGTTACAATTACAATGTAAACAAATTTCACGTTTGGTATAATTTCTTAAAAGAAATTAACTGTTTTGCATAGAAATTCACTAGACTGTGTTCGGAATTGAGATAACTAAACACATTAAAATGGCATAACACTTTGCAAGAATAAAAGCAATCCACATCATCAATAAGGGTAGAGAAAACCTTAGTTTCGGACGGGCAGGGTGTTAAAATTTTCTAAATAATGAAGTTTAGTTGCAATGAAGCATATGAAATAAAATAAAATTAGTCAAAATAAGAAAGCTACGATGCAAGTACATTTTGATTCATAAACGCAATACAAATTTTATAAAATGGCATTTTTTATTTCATTATATACTTTAGTAAATATCTTATAGTAACTTTTTGCTTCACGTTCTTTTGTACGTATTTTGTAAAAATAGATGTATATGGGAATATACATATACTTTTATATTTTTTAATACCAAATAAATCTAACGGCATTATGTANAACGCCAACATTTTTCCCTAGTTGAACAATATACTATTCATTTGATTCATAACATTGTGAATTATTACTACTAAATTCTGACAATTTTTATTACAACAAAATGTAAATATCCCCTGTTAAAAAGTCACTCCTCATATCCTCTTCAGATCCGTGGTATCACATATGATACTTTAGATTTCAATTAAAATTTCTTATCATGTTGTATTGGTTGTGCCCAAACTCCATTGTTATTTGTTTTTGCTCGCCATAAAGTTGCAAGACGAAACCGACTGTGTTGCGAAAAAAGTAAAATGATATTGAGTTTAATCTAGAAAATTCTGAATTTGAAATCTCAGATGAAGAAATTGATGCTGATATGTATTTGTATATGACTATTTACAATTCTCAAGGATGGATCTTATGAATGGCGTCATATGTGATATTATCTGTCACCCCTACGCGTGTTGAATTTTTTATTAATATTTTTGCTTGTTATAGTATAAGGCATATTAACACTCCTGTTTCAAACTCGTTTGATTTAAATGCTTTTTTGTTATTTGGGTCTGAAAAGGATATGTAAATCTACCTAACCATATAGTACTTATTCGGTAGATACCTAAAGCAAAAATTTACAAAATCCTCATCTAACTGATTTGAGTTTATTAAGGGAATTTAGGAATTTCGAACAAGAAAATATTTCTCTATATTAAAGTGAAATTGGGCAATTATCAAAGCTGATGTACAGATTAAATAACAAAATATCTGAGAAAAATTACAAAATTTATAGTATTAATATTATACAATATTTAGTTTGAAAAAATAATGATATTACTGTCCACCTAAAATATGTCCTGGTCCCCAACGATGTCCCATAAACATGCCAGCTCGCCGCGGAGCACCTTGTACCCTTTCTGGAGCTTGACCAAAACCGTGAGTACCACCTTCGTCAGGAAGCCATTTTCTTAAAAATTCTGGTGTGGCCAATAACGAGGGACCGCCCAATTCTTGTGGATATTTAAATGCCAAAAAGAAATATAGGTGACCTATGATAATGCCAATTAATTCCATTAAGCCTCCTCCTGAAATTACTAAATTGAATCCCAGTAGCACCCAAGGGAGGAAAATTGCCTTGAAACGTGTTCCAAACCAAAATGTGACTACGACGTCTTTATTCAGCTGGCACCACACATACAGTACTGACAGAACCATTGGATCCATAAGTACCTAAAAAAGAAAACATTTACACAGTGATTTTGCGTTCTTCGTTAGAATCAGCATCAAACGTTTTAATGACAATTCTAAGGAAAAGGGTCACTGTTATTAAGAAAATAATGTCGATTTATAACATATAAGTTACGTAAGTTACAATTATAGTATAATTTTCGTGGCTATCTATTGGTTTCTTTTTCAAATTGCTGTTACCGTTGAATTTAAAGAGAGTCTTCCAGTTACATTAATTTACAGAAGTTTTTATAAATAATTATTTATAAAAAAACTATTTCAGTTCAGTAACTGCCTCAGTTCGTTTCAGAACAGCTCAACATTTTTACTTAGTTTTGTAAGATATTGGTAATTTTTTTCGAGCTCTAATTCTCATATGTCTTAATATACATTTTTACGAAATTAATAAATTACAAAAAAATAATTAACTCTATTAAATGTGTATGAACTGTCACATCATCACAGATTTGCCAACATGAAACAATTAACAACAAAAACTGCAAATTTGAATTTCGATCTTCCACTGGAAAATTCATAATTTCGCTATTTATCCATAGATTTCCATCAAAAGTAGCTTTTTTTTCATAAAAATGTCAGGTCCATAAAAAAAATTGAAACTATACTTATCTCTATGATTTCTATTTTTCCCAAGACTATATGTGAATTTTTTATCCCGATTTTGGCCAAAAAAATGTTTTTTTCCAATTTATTGAAATCTCTAGCAACTAAAGTGCAGAGTTGATTTCAAAACTATGTGTTAGAAAGTTGTAAGGCACTCAATTATCTTTAATTTAACTACTTATTCGTCTAAATCGGTCGATTAGAATTCTAGATATATCCAAAAATGTTAGAACACCTCGGAAAATTGAAAACGAAAATTTCAAAAATTCATATCTCGAAAACGCTTCCATTAAGAAATTTTTAAGTGTGATTTTCGTATTGCCTGGGACATAGTCCCATGCGAAAATGACATTGGTTAATCAACTGCAAAATGCGTGTTCACAAACTGCTGTTCACACGCATTTTGCAGTAATTTATGTCATTTCTAAAGTGTCATTTGTGAAACGTGCAGTCGAGCTTTATGCAGAAAACTTCTTTGAACTGAATAAATGAATACATTGAATTTTTGTACATTTCGTTAATTTACTCGAATTCAAATAAAAATTTTATCAATTTTTTCTTTACAAATAACTACACTGTGACAGCTATTCTCGTTTGGTATAATATCGGTTTTGCGAAGTTTAGGGCTACATTTTTAATCAATCATTGTGCAGAAAGCTTTCTATTATAGTGATGTGTTTACTGTTAATCACACGCTATACTTCGTTTAAGAGAGGATACATCCATTAATTTTGCAAAATAGGAAAAGCCTCGAAAATGTTGCTGATCGATAAGTTGTGGAGCAGTTGTCTTCTTTGACTTCTCTAGTTATTTTAAATAGTCTAATAAAGTTATCTTACGTATAATCTCAATACAAGTAATCAAATGGTTTTGAATGAATCCGCCTCGATTAATGACTTTAGTTCACTGTTGTGGATTAAAGACGGACATTCAAGTCTCATTCTCATTCATTAAACCAATTTCTTTCTATTTGTCTCGTGTTGTACGCACAGCCTAATATCAAAGTCATTTATGTGTTTCGTGGTCCAGATGGGCACTCGGTCTTAAATATCTAAATTGATTGCCAACAATGATGGGTAAAAATCAAATATTGTGAATAAATAATTTATTAAACAATTATTGTTGTCAGCATATTGATATGATAACAGAATAAAATACAAATTTAAATTGAGGACCCGATAGTATTAGCCTTTCAACCTAATAAGCGTAAATTGATCATGAATAGAATTTCTAGGTATAGATAAGGTATTCAAAAATACGAATTAACATTAATTCTTACTTGCATATCTGCAACTAGTCCCATAATAACACAACATATCCAATTAAAAGCTAACAAAAATGCATAATCTGCTGGTTTCCCTTGATAATGTCCTAAAATAAAAAAATGTAAATATTCATTAAAATTGACTGAAAAAACTTACCTTCTTCTAGTCTTCTCGAATAATTATACAAAAAATACAGATTGATCAAAAAATGAAAACCTGTTAGGGGATTAAGTGGATAATACAAAACACAAGTGATGACTCTCCATAATTGAAGTCTTTTGATTAAATCGTAGAGTAATATTAGATGAATTGGATTTAGAAGTCCAAAACGACCTAAAAGGGTTAGTGCTACTGTGCCAGTGAACCATGCCCTTGTAAGCCTTGGGACACTTCGATACCAGTTTCCTAGGTCTGACATTCTAACCTAGAAAATTGCGTTAAATCAAAAAAAATAACGACTGAAATGCAGCAAAATAAAGGTTTCAACCATAGACTAAAGAATATATAGACGGAGTGTAAAGTCAGAGGGGAGGATTTTAGCGGCAAGGGGAAATGGATGGTGAAATCGGGAATTTTCGGCTTTCATCGACAAATTTCGAAGACGCTTCCGTAATTTCAATAATTGCAGTATTCTTTAGTTTAAGGTTTTGTGATTTCTGCAATTACTGATGAATTTTTGCAGTTTTTCGTGTAAATAATCATGAGTACATCGCCTTTACACCATTGATAGTTGACTTTGGCCATGTGGCTAACCCAATGGAAATCATTTGTTATACAATAGATAATTCTAACTATAAAAGTTTCGGTACTGTTATTAGTATGATATCAAAGCCTGATGACAGCCAACAGGTTTGTTATATTACCCTTTTCATTCATATTTCGTAAATCCCTTGGTATTTTTAAGGTGTATAAAGTTATATCAAGTATAAAAGTTGCCGCTGGTGACATTAAAGACACTCAGAGAGCTGTGACTGGTACAAAAAAATGGCCATTACTGACTAAGAGCGAAATTTGCATACTGGTGATCAGGAAGAACGACAGGATTTCATGAATGATTTGAATGAAGTAAGTTGAAGGATCGTAGATTTTAACATGTTTGAATATTTACATATTTATTTTAGGTTGATGCGGATCAGTTCAACAAAGAATGGGAAGCAAAAACTAAATGTATATTAGAAATACCTGGAATAACATCACAGCCAACTGGATGTCGTCAAATCTATAGTAATTATCCTGCCATTCCTGAAATTATAGCAGGATATAGGTAATTTTTTAGTTTTTATTCAAATGAAAATATACATAGTAGAAATTGCACAAATGCTTTTAATGTACGCAAATTTTAAGATTAATTTTTAGCAAAAATGGATTATCTGCATAATATTGAATATTTAATTGATATTTTGTTTATAAATATTATTTTGCATGTTGATAAACATCATCAGATAATAATGTTCCATTTAAAATAAATAGTTATTTTTTATAGTACTATTTTTTTGTCTACTACAATATTTTTATCTTTTTAGTCGTGTCGAAACATTAAAAGAACGTGCATTAAAACTTTTAACTCAGAGAAAATTAAAAACAAAAGGACATCCAAAATGTTGAGAGACGGTGAAGCGAATATAGTTATCAACGGCATAGAAACAAAGTATTCTGGAAGCATATATGTATATGAGGGAAAGTGAAGGTGACATGATCATAACTGTATGTGAAGGATTTCCGAGGATAACGTTATACTGCAGGGAAATTGTAAGCTGCAACATAGTAAATAAAAAAATAACATGACAATTACGAAAAGATTACTTTGCAGAAAAATTAGTCCTCACATTTTATGGCGACGAACAAGTTACGATGTTTGAGGACCTATTGCCGCCAATTCAAAGACCCCCGCGACCAACAATTTTACTCCTCAGTAAGAAAAAAAATGGTAGTTGCAAGTCAAATGTTTCATACGTTTTCTTTACATTTTCAGATCATCTGAAACAGAAAGTAACAATTCTGGCAGAGAAGAGACCAATTATTCTAATTTGAGCGATCCGATTATCTCAGAAAATGAAGAAATATTATGAAATTTTTCTAGCAACTGTAAATATAAATATCATTCATACCTTTTTTTGATAACCAATATAAGAAATATATTTGGCATTTTTTAAAAGCAGTGTTCACATATTTATATATATAACGTTACAATTTCAGTAAAAATCGGCAGTGGAATCTGTTAGCTGATGATGCTGATATGGGTATTATCTAGATTCTTGAGTCGTCTGCGACAGACTACACTTTACGTTTGTGCTTCAATAATCTCAAATGGGCATTTTAAATCAGTTATAGGAGCAATTCCACAACTGTGCCCTTTAAATCTTTGATTTAGATCTGATTTTCTTTTCCGATCTATTTTCGAAGCATTGCTTTTGTATAGTAGCATAGGATATGATCGCTATTCATCACATAACTAGCAGCTTAGCTGCTCTGCATAATACCCCTAAAGATATCTTGCTTTTATTTATTGTGAGTAATTGTATAGCTTTTTCTTTTCAAATCACCATTAGCTGCCTGAATAATTTATTTCTCAAAGTATAGGGGGTTATAAGTGAGGATGCCATGAAAAGTTAGAATGTTTGAGAATCTTGAGGTGATAGATTGATTTCTTCCGCACTTCGATTAATTTATTAGGACTTAAAAGGTTTTATATGGGAATTTCACCACTTCCGTTTTTATATTCTCTAACTTTAAAACAATTTTTTCATGATCTTATCCCTAAACCTAACCGTTTGTAAGTTCCTGAAAATTTTGTCCCCTTTTGAAGTCAAACTTAATCTATACATAAGTTTTGATAATCTAGGTTCCCCAGAAATAGAACAATACCATTTGCTAATTGTTTTGGGATGAGGCAAAGATTTATAAAACTTAGAGCGTACATAACTGTAGACTTTAGGTGAATAAAAATGCAAAGTTATGGCGTATTGCCTCAAACTAGCAGGATACGTTTTGGAAATAAATCGGTTCTTTCTTTTTCTAATTTCTCTATTCATTAATAATTAATGAAGAAATATGAAACGATTATTGTTTCAAACTTGCATTGAGATGTTCTAGGTTGTTGAAATCAGCTTTAGATATCAATTGTTTGAACGTAAAGTTTTTAATAATTGCTTTAAAGATACTAATTTATTTTCTAATAGCTTCTTCTTATGTGCCATTTGCTTTGCGTGAACCTTACGCATCCATTCTTTTGTTGGTGACTGAAAACGTGTTGTAGGTGATATATTAGTAAAAGACTCCACAAAACGTTTCTCTGCTTTAAAATATTAAATTAATTGATATTTTATGATTGAAATGGAAAAACTCACTTACTGTTTACATCATCACATGTATTTTCTGTACTTTGCACATTAACAGCACTTAATTCCTCTTGCCTGTCCACTGCAGGCTGATTATCCATGTCTACTTGAAATTGCTTTACCCTCTGACAATCTGCTTCATTTAGTATTATTAATTTTTCTTCTTTTTCGGTTAGCTGTAACACATTTTTTAATAAATATATTAAAATTATTTTCAATATATACCATACATAAGGCACTGAATCTTTCTTTAGTCTTAAAATAGAAATCTCACTTTCAAAATCATTAGGTTTAAAGTGAGCAGGGCATATTACTGCTAATGATGGTATGTTAGAGATTTAATCTTAATGTTTCTAACCACTTTTTTTTCTATTCTCACATATCGGAAGTCTACAAAATAATGCAAAATTGGTTAACATATCGAATGTATTTATACTGTTTTCATAACAGTCGTGTACATTTGTAAAATAAGTTTGTAAATGTTCAAATGTTAAATATTAAATATAAAAATACTTACTTATGAAACGATATTTTCTTATTCAAATTTTCATAAGCAATCTGCTCATGTTTTTTTAACCCTCCGTTACTCGCGCGGGGTATTTAAATACCCCAGTACCTACACTTTGGTTTATATTTTTGTGTGAAAAATTCATAGACGGTTCCCACTCCGTGTATTCTTTGGTCGTAGTGAGTACTTACTTGTACCCAAATATGAACGACTTTTCTCAAACTATACGTACGCAGCAGCCTGTGGAAGGTTTCTGGGGTATATAAATACCCCAAAAAAATCATTTTGGGGTATTTAAATACCCCAAGCGAGTACTTACGTCACAACTTGGAGCGCGAGTAACGGAGGGTTAACTCGATTTTTACAGCCCTTTACAATACAAAAACTCATTTTAACTGTGATAATTCAACAAAATCATTACAAATATAAAAATGAAGTGAGGTTATGCACACCTAACTTCCTCCACAACTATCAAAACTGAACCGATGATTGCCGACTATAGGCGACATGGACCGATTTCACCCTCCATATCCACCATTTTCGTACATATCCCCTTGCCGCTAAAATCACCACCCCTCTCGCCAAAATATTAGCTTTACGCTCCGTCTATGTATTCTTTAGTCTATGGTTTCAACTGAATGAGACCCTGTTCACCGGTGTCAAATGTCAAAAACAATTATATATTAAAAAAGTAGCAAATGTATTAAAAAGAAATATAATTAGAATTTAGAATTTAAAAAGTTCTTACCTATGAAGTTATTCTAAAAAGTTGTAATCAGTGTTGCCAGATGGTTGTTTATATGTAGAAATGAAATATTTCAGGAAATTACATAAAAAATAAATAGATCTAATTACAAATAACTTCTTAAATTATCGTTCTCAGTTATTGTTATGTTGTTGTTCATTCATAATTTTACAAAAAAAATGCATTGAAAATGGCAAAGTAGTAAATATTAAACTGTCAATTTTAACACATTTGTCAGTGTCATTCAAATTTGTATATTGATGTAAGTTCAAGTTGGTTCAAGTACACGTATTCCATTGCTACCAACTCATATATCATGATGTAGAAAATAACTGGGGGAAATTAATTATACCAGAGACACAGAATCACAGATTATCTGTGCACAGAAAATATATAATACAGAAGTGACATTCCCATGTGACACAGTGAGTTGAACCCACCGGATTCAAAATAGGTGACCATGAATTTCTCTATGTGGTGGCTATTACACTGACAAAAAGTTACGAATCGAGAAACAAATTTTCGTTTTAATATATTGGGGATTAATATAGTGGCAATAAAATGGCCACCGCAAACCTGTTTTTTAAACCTGTTATATGTATTCTGTGCCAGAGACAATGATTATACCTATTGATAACTTTTATTCATATATTACGAAATTAGAATATAAAAAACAAAGAAAAAATAAAATATTTAAAAGAAAAACTAAAATAAATTTATATGATATTAAATGATGTTTTTTTTTATATTTCAAACTTTGAATGTAAATCATTTAAAAAGAATATTAGTGCACAGTTATTAGAACTTTCACAAAATGTTTTATGTTATTGTCCATGTCCCAACTTTCCTCAATTGTTTTTACTCGTGTAAATTTACTACACTTTGTCAGAGTTTAATAAATGTGCAAGAATGTTCCACAAAAAGAAATAAGAAAAATAATAATCTTTCTCATTCGTAAAAGTTCTTTTTTATTTTTTTAAAATAATATTCATATATAAACTTCTTAACCAAGTTACTCCTAACAAAAACACTAGTTTTTCTTAAAAAAAAACTATGAAAATAAGCGAAAATACATATAAACACCACATTTATGTAAAGTTCAAACCTACATAATGAGGAATCCACTTCAAACCGTTTATAGCTACTTATTAAAATATCAATATAAATGAGTTCGAAAAATGTTTTGTTACTAATTACTATTGTACCCTTTGACGGTACCTAATAAAATGTGTCTTATTAGAAATATTTTTTTACTTTTATTGAATATAATTCAAATCTTTCTTAAATAATACAATTAAGAAAATAAAAGCGTAAAATACAATGAGTAAAGAAAGAAATGAAATAAGGAATGAAAAACAAAAAAAACTTTTTTAGGCAAACGTGAGGTAAATTTTGCTTCATAAATGTAGGTGGAATTATCCTACTGTGTATAAACTGATAAACAAAAAGTAAATGTGAGTAATACCACATGCAAATAATTGTCATGTATCCAGTCATCAAAATAATCAATAATACTGAATAATGAAAAGCTGATGTGGAACTGCTATTGGGAAGCTATTAACTTCAGTCTCAATTTGGTTCAATAGGAAGTACAGCGAATTGAACTACTCTGCTATCTTAGCTGTCATGGAATATATGGCGTGCCTATTTCTATTAAATTATGAGCGACGGAAGTTACACTAAAACGCCAGTAGAGTGTACTCTATTGGAATGTGTACTATGGGGCTCAGTAGCAGAAAAGTGAGAATAGAGAGGAGCACATATGTAGGTGATTGGGGGTACTATTCAACGCAAAAAAAATACCAGGAAGATTGTGTAGCAAATAGACACGGTGATAAAAACAAGGGAAAAATACAAAACATAGGGTTATACTAATACAACTTGTAAGTCCAGAGTTGATTAATAGGTGTGAAAGAACTCTGCCGACATTTAAAGAGACGAGTTACAGGTATTGAAAGATGCTATTGCTACAGATAATTTACATATAAAATCTCTGCTTTGTTCGTCAAAAATATGTTTATTTCAGATATGGCCTAATTAACAGGCCCTATATACAAAGTAGTACAAAAAAAACCTTTATTTAGAGTGCTTCTTTCAAATTTTCAATAAACTCTCGGGTACGATGGAAATATTGGAAAGTTAGGTAAAATACGATTCCTCTATAGTACTGGTTCTCTTTTTAATAAGGGCTTCGTCTTTTATATAAATATTTTATGTTTCTCCTAGGAAAAACTTTCGAAATTCAATATTATGTATTTTGGGCATTAATGGTTTGAAGGAAAAACTAAATAATGAGAATTTTTTTTAATTTTATTATTCCAGATGTATAAGAAAGCGACCATTGCGAAATAAAAATAATGTAACGTCAATTTATATTGCTTGCCGCTCATTTATTATTTGTTCACTCATACAATAGCTATTGTATAAACACTGAATCATAGGTTTGTTGGTTGTCACTTTAATAAGAGTCTAGTATAAAACGAGTAAAGGATCGACTATTTTTTAAGAAATAATAAAAATCTTTGAAAAATGACACGTTCTACGTAATCTCAGTATCAAATAATTATCCTCTAAATGACTTATGATAATGCATTGCAAATATATACAAAAATATTATTAAATGAATACATTCATATTTTAGGGACTTAAATAATAACCGGTTTTTTACAATTACTAATTTGTAAGCTATGAAATGGAGGACTAATGGTAGTTTAGAGATACATCTATTAGGTCAAAGAAAAGTTTATTTAATTTAACAGCGATAAAATTTGTTCTCGCTTATTCTTTGGCTTTTTAATATTAGTTTGCAAACAATATAAATATGTTGTAAAATAATTGCACCAAATTAATTTGACATTATTTTGAACTTTTTCATGATTTTTAAGATTATTTACTGAAAAAACCTACAACTATATTTGTACATAAACATTTTTTTTTTTCGATTTATAATTTATTTGATTTCATTTTTATATACCCTCGTAGTGAAGAAATTTTGAGGGATTACATGTCTCGTTTAAGATCTACATATATTAGAAATTTGCTTTTTCTTTCTTTGTTCTTATACTAGAAAAAAAATGTACTTAATCGAAAGATGAGATCAGCATAAAAAAATCATAGTGAGGTAAAATATTTATGAATAAATATAAATGAGTAAATGCATTGCTCAACAAATGAAGTGGATATTGAAAAAATATTTTTTTTTGTATAAATGTATACAAAAAAGCAAAAATTCTAAGAAACAAGTATTAAAAAAATAATAAATATATTAGTGTTTAAAAAAATAATTCGTACATTGTTTCCAAATAATTTTTAAAAGAAATTTCTATATAAATAAAATTATCCACTTCATTTGTTGAGCAGTATAGCCAATATAAAAAGTAGTAATTGCCTAGGAAATGTGTAACAAGATATATGTATATTTGCAATAATGGATGTAGAATTGTCAAATTTTTTTGGTGCAAAAGTAAAAATCACTTGCAAGCAGATAAAAAAACACTCACACACACACTTCGTTTACCTACAAAACTGAATATTCAATGTTACTATTAATTATTCGTCGATCAAATTGAGAAGCTATTTGTTTTGTAGCGAGACCGCGAACGCACATGATAATTCTGATATTTCGAATAGAATATTACAAGAAATTTACAAATCCTTTTACGTTTTATTTTGTTTTTGGTAACGGCCGCACAAGATATAATTTTTCGCCCTGTTTATTCGTATAAATGGGTGCTCTCTGGTAATGGTCCACCAATTGGTCGAGGGTATGGAATTTTCGTTGACCGATACAATATAGGGAACCTTCAACGTGTACTCGAAAATGTTTGTTACGTCCTGGAGCCTTCAAGGAGACAGAATAATCTCCTACCTGAAAAAATGTCATATTATAAAACTTCTTTACTTTCTTTCTTTTTAACTTTAAAGAAGAGTAGTATGTGTGTATGTATGTATATGTCAGGGACCCTACGTGAAATCACGTACTATAGCAAATAACATTAGAGAGATTAAAGTTTTTCGGAAAATAAAAAAATATATTTCAAATAAAATCGTTTAGTGCAGTTAGACAGTATAAGTATGATATATCATTCTTTTTTTATTATTCTTGTTTTTTGTTATCATAATAAATGGCATTTATTTTATTAAATTTTTTAAATTCTAAAAGCTGCAAATGGCTTACAAATTAAAGAGATTCTCTATTATTTATTACAAATTAAATAAATATTTGATATATTAAATTATCAGTACTATCCTAATTTATATTTTTCTAGATTCTTTTAACTTCAGCGAGCAATGAAGCTTTTTGTAATATTTTCCTTTTAGAATATTTTTGTTATTACTTCTCATAAATTTTCAATTATGTCAAAATGTTGTAACAATTTTGATAAGTTTCTTTTAAGTACCCGAAACTTTAAATGAACCATACATATAACTTCAACTTACATTTGTCTCGCTATCTCGTATTAGAAAATCACCATCATGTCCCATTTGGTTTAATAAATTATCACAATAGCTTCTCGTGATGTTTCCATAATACCAAGGTCTATCAATTTTTTCTATTCCGGATGCCTAAAAAGAGGAATTTAGCGGCTTATTATTTAATTGTAATTAAATAAATTTACCTGTGAACTGATCATAGAGGACTCAAATCGTTCAGGTTTCTTCTCCTGGAACGGCCTGTCCATGTAATCAGATAGTTCTTGGAGATAATTCCTCGGAACTAAACCAATTTGGCCTTGAGCATTCCTCGCTTTATACCTATTAAAAACATAATTATTTCACATATTAATTTCTCATACCAATATACCATTCTGGATCACTGGAAGGTCGATCTAAAATTTCCAAACGATCTCCTTTTTCGAAAGATAACTCCTGGTCGTTAGCAGATGTAAAGGAATAAAGAGCGACAACAATATCTAATACATTTTCCGCCATAGCGTAGGTGTGCATTGTGTCATCCAGATCGCCTTCTTCCTGTGTATAATTGGAAGGAAACCATCCTGTGATGTTGCTGCTTTGTCCACGCCACCAACCTGAAAATGAAAACCTTTAAGATCCATAAAATGACTAAATTTCAAATGTTATATACCATCGTTGCTCTTTTCCAAAATTAAAATTCTCGATCCCTTGACTAAAGATAGTTCATCCGGCTGTTGTGCTTGATAATTGTACTTTACCACGGCAATTCCTATCGCTTCTGAAGGTTCGGCAACAGCTCGTCGCGTCATACTTGGGGATTCTACTGTTCTAGATGGCGAACTACTAGATGGCAACGTTTTCGATCCTGAACCTTTCTTCACCTAATAATAATGACAGTTAATATAATTTTAACTAATCTTTTTAAAAAATGTACTTTTTTCTTTATGCTATCAAACAAGGACGGTTTTTCCTTTTTTACATAATTACTGGGAACATAGCCGGCTTGGTTTCTGGAATTCTGCACTTTCCACCAATGCTTGGAATCATCCAAAAGGACGTAACGTTCGTTTTTACGTAAATCTAACTCCTGCGGACCTTGATGCTCGTAATCATACTTGGCGATTACATAGCATAAATCGTCCTGATGAGTTTTGCCTTAAATTAATTTAATTATCAGTAGGTATTTAAGGGTAATTAAAAAAAATTACCATAACGGCAACTTGATACAGCCATTGGTTCTGAAGAAATTTTATTTGAATAATCGCAAGCGGATTGCCAAGGGCTGCTCTGGACTCCTCGCGAGGACTGAGTTTCAAACATGACCAAATCAGCAGCTAAAATGTTGCAACAAGTAACATTTTCTGCTGAAAAACAAAACAGATGAAGAGCAATTTATAATATCTTAGTTATTAATAAACTAATAACAATTTTGCTTAATATTATATTCAGTGAGATTTGAAACAAACAAATAAAGTAAAAACTAAGTAATAGATTATTATCAAAGAATATTTATACATAGTGTACTAAAATATGGAAAATTATAGTTTTATTGCAAATTTTGAATGTTGTCGCCATTTACGTAATATCTATTGCACTATTTTTTCAGGTAACATATTGTTAGAAATGGATAAAAAGAAATCTCTGAAGGCTTGCGGAACAACGTTGTAGAATTAAATACAGGATGACTCAAACTTAATTTGCAACATTTTTTTCAGCGTGTTGTACGTCCAAAAATAGAACAAAAAGATTATTACAACATGAATCGAAAAATGTTTCGCAAGGTAGTGCATTACAATTACAATAAAGGTGCGTTTTTTTTAATATCTCCAAAACAAGGATACGATGTTACAATTTGCTGAAGAAAAAATGCTTCTAATATAAAGATTTCATCAGAATAATAAAAGTAAACATTCCTCTTAGCCAGTTAAAAATTGAGTTTTCGAAAAAGGTGTTCAGACATTATTTAATAAAAATTGCTAATTTATTAAAGGTTGTTTAATTTACTAACGTTTAGCAAGTGTTCGATTAAGAAATAAGAGTATATCAAAATAATTAAACTTTCCATACTTATTCCTGCCGTTGTATGTATAGGTCATCTTGAGTATTTAGAATTCAAATAACCTGTATTTCAAAAACAAAGCTGTTGTGGACCTAATGTTTATATGACATTTTCCCTTAAAATTGATTAAGGAATAACATTCTGAAATTTGTCACCTACTTAATTAACAGCCTGTAATTTTATAAAAAGATTTGGTTTCAGCCTGTCCTGTTTCATTTTGGGAACAAAAATATAACTTTTATACATAGGAAAGAATAAGAAAATAGATAAGATCCTATTTATGGAGATATTGCAAAATATTTCTCTTTAATTAACTATTCAAATTCATTTGGTCCATTTAAAAAGAATTTTTTATCAATAGTATGAAACCCCAGCTCATAATGGATAGATTCAACTCCATAATTGAAGAAAAAATTCTGATACTGGTTAATTAAAACATATGAGCCAGTTAGATAGCTTACGAAATTGACAGATTTATCGATACTAAACTTTTCTTGTGTAAATGTATAGAAAAGAAGATATCGTGGAAGTACAAGCAGAACTATTTAAGTCCACTTTTTTACAAAAACGGGATTTTGTCATCTATAAATCCATATCAATATGATATGTCAGATCGATGCATTTTTCTCACAGTTAACTTTTACGGACCTACACGATTTTACTTGTTGTACACCTACGATATATTGAATCAAATATAAAGCAATACAAGACTTGAATTCTATCGTACATAAAACGGTTTTTCGAAATTGATAAGCAAAATCCTTTATTATTTAAAATGCTTTATATAGAATTAGAAAAGTGAGCAGAATATTTTTGAGGTAATGGACAATTATATATTTTTGAAGAGCTGAACCTAAAAACCAATTGAACAAAAATAAAAAATATACAGAGTATTCTATTCAAAGTAACCTATTCTTATGAATATTTCACAAATTCTCAACTTTAGAAAAACACCAAGTGCGCCACAAGTTTCTGTATTAAGAGAGTAACATAAGAAAGTAACAGATTTATAAAAAACAGTTTTACTTAACAAATTTTCATAAGCGCACTGTATCTCTAAAGAAAATGTGTTTTCTACATCTTTTTCTTCACATAAAAATGGCACGGTGTTTTGAAAACCGCATTTATCTTTCAAAATAAAGGATAAACCCTTATGGGGAAAATATAACAAAATTGGGACATTTTGTACATACACTGTACGGGGCACATTTCTATGATACAGAATCTAAACAGTTCTCTATCTTTCGGAAACAAAAATAAGAGAAATTTTATTTTTCCAAGACAACTACAGCTTCCAGTATAGAATCTAGCATTGCCGACTTTTTGATTTGAGGTTTAAACTAGACCAGTACGATGTTAAAACAGCTCACTTGGTTTGGTTATATCGCGAGGTATCAGCATCAGGTCGCCGGTCAACTTCGCGATTTTGTGATGTAACAAAATACAATTTTTTTGTAGGGTTACTTGAAATTTAGTCTCCATTCCAACACGAACTTAGTCCTCGCAACATCAAACTAATGTTATTTTCAGATACACAATAAAAATCGGAAAGATCAACTACTTTTGTATAAAAATTCCTGCAAATTTTTACGGTTTGGTAAGATATAAGTTGCGGGAAAGAATATAAACAAATGGCAAAAAAATTGGCACTAAAAATTTCCTAATTATTAGAAGTTTTGGTACATTGAATAATTGTAGATTTTTCCAAATAAGAGAAAAAATTGATATACATAAGTATGTACTGTAGATGTGCTAATTTTGAGTATCAAATTTAAAACAGATCTCATTTTCAGATACTTTATTCAATATGTTTGAAAAATTAGAGATAGATATTGCTCAAAAACAATTTGAAATACCTAAGTAAAAGTCCAATACAAGTTTTAGGAAAAAAATTATTGCCGTTGATACATCATACATTATTTATAAAGTTTAATAATGTATTCACACACGATGCCTATATTCGGCTAATATTTGGCATTTTTTACTAATTCACAGTTTGTGGGAGGTCCACTTTGTCGAACCTTTGTTATTCGTTTTGGTAACGATATGATTTAATTTATTTTATTTTTTACTTCACGAATTCTTTACTAATTACATTGTATTTAAAATTATAATGTTTTTATAAAATATTCGATTCAATGTAAATTAAAAAAAAACATGATGAATCGTCTGCATAAAAGATGAAAGTCTTTTGACATGCACAAAACTGACTGTAATGATGTGTAAACTGGGAACAGTTACGAATATATGTATATTCTCATGGTATTTTTATGGAATATGAAAGCAATTAAATTTAAAATATAATTTAGAGGGTCAATGAAAATTAAAGCGTTTTCTATATTGCAAAATCTAAAAGAAACTGGCTAAATTTCAACTGGAATAATTAACTACCTATATTAAAGGTACTATGCATATACCTAGTTCTATAGATAATCAAGTAATCACACTTCCACTTCCAATTAATGTCAACAAACTAACTGAGGAAAATAGGTCACACTAACATTGGGTTTTCTGGAAAATTGTTGTAATCGAAATATCTAAATATCACATTTTTATACAAAAATTCTACTTCTGAGATGTAGGAGTTTAAAACTTTATAACATATGTAAATAGAAATCCTGATAAATTTTGTTTTAGTACATTGGATATGAAATGACTTCAATACTTCTAAAAAGGAGTTAATTGAACTTTGAAAACTAACAACAGGCATACAATTAACTTAAACCCATCAAATTGCTATAAACTTTAACAATGTTTTGAGTAGAAGTTTCAATTTTATCATATATATTTGTAAATATCTAAGGCAAATAACCTCAAAATAATACAAGTCTATTACAATCTTAAAAACCACTTGTATTATTTTAGATCAAATAACACCCCAAACTGTTAATTATTAAACTATTATTTGAACTGCAGAGGTGCACTAAGTTATAAATGTTTACGTTTGTTATTCATGTCGCCTTGTATAGAAGGGTAAAAAAGTCTATAATTTAGTCACGTATTCCTGAAAAATCAAAGGACTGAATATATGAGTGTTCATTATGCCCAAAGGCAGATTCTTCACTTGGGGGGTGTGGGCTGATCATTATTAAATCATTGAAAAATTAAGCAAACTTACCAGTTCTCAAAGAACACACATTTTAGCTGAAATTCGAGTGGCAAACGTTAACTAGTGATTGATTATTTCTATTTTTTAAAGACTTTTTTTAACTAGACAAAAAAAAGCAAAAAAATATTGAGATCGAATCTGTTTGGGATGTCCTTCCTCCTCTTTTCACTTTCTCTTCTTCTTTTATTGTCTATGTCTTCTTTTTGAATAAATGTACTGTTCATCACTTCTGATTTAGCCAAAAGCAATGTCTAATTCTTAATTGTAATTACGATTGTTCCCAATTAACTTTATGAGTACTATTAATTATAATAATTACATAAATACCATTGGTTATTTATTTTATTTTTTTCAGATTTTAAAATGTTCCACAATTCACTGTCAGCGATAGCAACTAGTAATGGGCAAAACGTTGTCAAATCGAATTTTGACTATCAATTTAACCATAACTAAATTTGCTTTTGTAAATAATAAATAAAAATGAGAAATATTTCATTTTGTTGACATCCCTATATGGCAAGAAGTCGAAAAGTCCTAAAAATTAAAAATGCCACGTTTTTAGTTAATTTTTCGAGAATACCCCTTACTAAAATTAGTTTGACAGCTGGCTGTCACTTTAACGTTTCAATTTTTCATTCAAATATTTATTTATTTTTAGATAATGTTAGTATTTTAAATAATTTAAACATCTTTGAAAGCATATCTGAATTAAAATGTTTAACGGTAAGGAAAAATCCGTTACAGATAAAAATTCCAATTTATTAGATAATAGTATCTGTATAATCGAGTTTAAAAATAACTAGTTGAATTTTAACAATAATTGATATGGCCTTAAACTCTGTACTGGATTGTATTGTAGGTTGTTGCGGCTGTTTTAGTGCTTTCAGACCTCGTTACAAACGATTAGTGGACAGTATATTTCCAGTAAATCCTCAAGATGGACTTGTTAAAAGTAACATGGAAAAACTTACATTTTATTCTCTTACTTCACCAGAAAAGTTGGATAGAATTGGAGAATATTTATACCAAAGAGTTGCCAGGGATATTTACAGAAAGAAATATGGGTTAGTAACTCGAATTATAAGGTTATCCTTTGAAGTTGATTTTTTTTTCCTTCAATGCCTTAATAGAACGTAAATTTTTTTTATCAATTTACGGTACAATGTCCTGACTGAAATGTGCAGTTAATCAGCTCTTAGCTTGATTTTGAATTAAATGAAATTTAATATTTATAGATTTGTGGTTATTGCAATGGAGGCAATGGATCAGCTTCTACTCGCTTGCCATGCACCCACATTAAATCTTTTTGTTGAGAGTTTCTTAAAAAATGGTACAAAAGCTCTTAGAATCCACACAGTCAGATTTACAAATTCTGGCTACTCAATCAGTAAGTATCATTTAATGAACAAAATTGGCATAGTACCTTTAATGTTTTAAAAAAATGCCTAGAACGTTATTATGTAAGGTGGCAAAAATATTATTATTGTTACGTAAAAAGACTTGAAAATTGGAAAAATAAGGGTTGACACAGTAACAGTTTAAAATCAAGAATGAAAGTTAACCACTCATGCACTAAGTGAAACCCATTGATATTCATTGCAGTCTCAACTTATACCATTAAAGTTCATGTATATCACTCCAGCAAGACTATGAATGGGAGAACACAGAGTTTAAAAGTAGGGCGATTTAACATATACATATGATTCTGATTGACTTGGTTAGTCAAATTTGATTATTATAATTGAATCGATTTTAATAATGGCACTCTTAATGAAAGAAAATCTGCCTATTAACGTGGAGGATTTGGTTAAAGTTTTGAATGTGAGCTGTGATTCTAATCACCAGATAGTGAACGATATATAGGTTTTCCCACTAAGGCATTCACAGTGAGTAACTCATCAATCATAGAAAAAGTGCAAGGAAAATATATTTACATTTTATTTTAACTCTATAACCTAAAAATATTTTAGACAGGGTACACCGTAGATTTGCGCTATACAACTTTATTGTTTCAAATAGAACATATTATTTTTTTTGGTTTCACGTAAAATTATACAATTTTTTAAGGAATGCATAATGCTAAATTTAATTGTTTAAGAAATTTTTCACTTTGTGTCCAAAAAAAACTGATTGCACTGATTTTGCATCCTGTATCTCAGTTGTTGTGATTTTCACCTCTAAGCTCTTGTAATTAACGAAAAATTAACAAACATTTCTAACTATTATTGGATACTTTTCAAGAATTAATTTCGCCTACAGGGTGAGGTATAAGTCTTGTTCAATTAAAGCAACTTCAAAGTAACAAAAATTTTTTGAATAGAATGTTATTAAATATATTTTATACGTATACTTTAAGGTGGTCGTTATTCAATCATATGACACAAGAATTTTACACAGATTTACACTAGTGTTTTCTAGTTAAATATTGAGCTTGGAATCTTTTCAACCGATGCGGTATTCCAATTTATTTGTGACTATGGTCATAACTTAAAATGAGTAAAATTGCAGATACTAGTTTTTGATTTAATGGCGACAATATATTTTAATGATTTTTAAATCACTTACATGCAACATGTGAATCTTATGGGAAATTCGATGCTCTATAAAAAATATATTTTGTAAAATTTCTCTAAATTCAATATTTATGGAGTTATAAAGCAATAAATTGTGCGCACCACCAAGGAATAGAATTAACCTCACATTAATGTATATATCTTTAATTATCGCAATGCTGACTAGTGCAGCGAAATAAGAACTATGTAGAAATATTTTTAAAATATAAAAAATATGATAATTAATAATTAATATAATAATATAAAAATATAATAATTAAAATTATAAATGTGAGGTTAATTTTACTGGTTGGTAGTTCATTCAATTTATTACTTAATAACTCCATAAATATAGAATTTAGATCAATTGTATAACAGTTCTTTTTTGTAGATCATCGAATTTCCCATAAAAATTATACTTTTTGATATTTTTAAGAGTTACAGTTTTGTTTGTTGCATAGAAGTGTTTTAAAAATCATTATTTTCTCATCTAAAATTCGATAGGTTATCAGGGCCGTTTAGATTTGTCTCATAGATTAGAGGTTTTTTTGTAGATACATTTTTTTCTACCTTCAGAGGTTTAAAAATAATTTAAAACTAAAAAAGTTTTCAAAGTTTTGGCCGTTGCTGTATATAATATTTTTCATTTTTTTTCTACCTTTTTTTAAGATTACTAAGTAATATTGATCAACAAACAATGAAACATTATAATACTTGGAATTCAATATTTGTTTTAAATTACATACTACAAACAAACATTCAGGAAAATATGTACACTCCTTAATGTTTGTACATCTATCGTTTGAATTATATGGGGTGTTAATTAAATCTTTGTAAGACAAAATTTTCATATATACCTACCTATATATATACGAGGTGTTCCAATTGGTTTCGTTCAAACTGCATAGACCTCATCATTTTAACACGTTCAATGCGGCTGACGCATACGGTACGTTTACTTTGTATTCGTAATCAATGGGTTGCTGAAAAGTTTATATCATTTAGACGCATTAGATATTTGAACAATACGTGGTTAAGAGTTTTTTCTTTAATTTGATAAAGTGGTGAAGGATAACTGTCAGAAAGATGGATGATAGTACTTCAGGACCACACAGTAAGCGTCGGTTTAAAAAAAGGTCTAATTGTTATGCTGCATCATCCAAAATGTTATTTAACAAAATAAAAGGAATGAATAAAGTTTATTATGCAAAAAATAGTGTTAGCTCCTGGGGTAGCACTCTCTATGATAGCGGCGGCAAACGTGTGAACCTTTAAGCACAAAAGTTCATATATCATATTCATGTTTCGTTTTCATATGAACATGGATCTGATCTCCGTTATTTATAAACTGTCAAATTTTATTAATCTCATCATAAATTTTGAATGAGAAGTGATTGCTTAATAAAATGTAGAAGACAAGAAATTTAAAACGCAGTAAATATGTAATGGCGACATTGGTCCAAGAAGGATTAAGCTATCGTGCTGCAGATAGGAGGCTAAGTATATCTCATACATCAATAATGCTAATTGTTTCTCGTTCTGACGAAACCAATGGCTACTGAAGACGTTATGGGCAAGGAAAACATGTATCCAAGATCGTTTCATTTGACTACGAGGTTGGAGAGAACGTATTGTAGCTTCAAGAAAGCTTCAGATATAACTAAATGCCACTCAAAATGTTCCAAAGCCATTCTCCACCATAAAGAAATGTTTAGCGGAATAGAATTTAAAATTTCGGATTCTAGCAAGAGCACTACAGTCGAATGCATACTGTTGTAGAACAAGACTGATTGGGAGCATGTCTTATTTATGGATGAAACTAGGTACTGCCTTTACGGTTCTGATTGCCGAATAAGAGTTATTAGACGGGAAAATGAACAATTTGCTCAATGCAGCCAACTGTATTTTCAATATTAACTCTGTAATGTTTTGTGAGAGATTTTTTTTTAACAGTATGAACAGAACCATTTTCATTACATGAAGTCTTTCCAAATAATAAATGGTACATAACGAATATTTGTCCCAACATATTGTCCCTTTTTCTGGCTACATTGAAAATTATTTCTACTTAATGCAAGACCTCTTGTTATTCATAGCGTTCAAGATTATTTGCTTGATGTGAATATTGAAACTCTGAATTGGTCTCCTCATAGTCCAGATTTCCATTCTTTCGACAATTTGCATGACAGATTTATTGAAAAACTTAGGAATCATCAACCATTAGCTATTTTTCTTAATGATGTTGAAAAGTATGTAGTAGAAAAATGAAGTAACATTGATCAAGACGAGATTACGCGTTTAGTTTTTAACAAGAGCCATCGATGTGAGATCGTCATAAGATGTAGAGGGGGAAAGGCGTGGTACTGAGATTGTTTTGTTTTTTTTTTAACTTTTCTTCCACGTTGAGTCCTTCCAAATCGATGAAAATACATTATTATACTCACACACTTCGTACATGTCTAACACTAATGGGTCGAGTGAATAAAAAGAAGGAAATGCTTCTACTTGAAGATTTTGAGAGAAATGTGTTAAGTATTATGCATCGATACTTATATGATTGACCGATATTGAACGATTTGAGGATACCTACGTATTTTAATAAGCACTAGCCATATTGGTTTCAAATCTACCTAAGATATTCTGAATTGCTGTTTGCGATTATTAAATTATGGCAAAATGTGATCGATAGATATGTTACGGCTAAAGCCCGAAATTGCATAATTCTAGAATTATCCGGATATTTCGCGTTTTATTCAAATTAGCTGGATAATACTCGAAAAATTCAATGATTTCGTGTTTTATCCGGCTAATTCTAGAATTAGCCAATGGTGATTGGCTGAAGTAGGTAAGATTGATTATTCAAGCATGCCTTATATCGCAGGTAGTGGGATATAAAAGAACATTAATTCAGTCCCAAAGACAAATTTTGTCTATTTGTTTAAATAAAATTTCTACAGACTTCTTCGAAAGAAAATAGGTTTTGATTTCTTGAAAAAATTATACTTTTTTAAATAATAAATATGATAAAGTATAAAATATTGGGTCGTACGAATTAAATTAAACCAATAAACAATTATTTGGTATTTTCAAGAAATACAATTTACGAGTTAACAAAGTTAAAATTAAATTTTCTTGTAAAATTTTAGAATTAGCCGGATAAAGCACAAAATCATTAAATTTTTCGGATTCTATTCAACTAGGGTGGATAGAACGCGAAATATTCAGATAATTCTGGAATTATCCAATATTCGAACTTTAGCCGTAATATACTGGTGTGCATAACTATAGTACCACTTGAATTTTGGCCGTATCTCGATTATCCCTTACGAAAGTTAGTTCAAACA
The DNA here is from genome assembly GCA_013372445.1 of Hypothenemus hampei. Classification (NCBI taxonomy): domain Eukaryota; kingdom Metazoa; phylum Arthropoda; class Insecta; order Coleoptera; family Curculionidae; genus Hypothenemus; species Hypothenemus hampei. The sequence goes on along the minus strand of JABRWK010000310.1, from coordinate 6,640 downwards.
ATTATCACTATTTTATAAACCTAATTTGAAGCAATTTTGCCAAATTAGGTAGTTTTTATAATCCAGAAAAGAGCAAAATTCAAGTGGTGCTATAGTTATGAACAAATGGACATTTTTTATTGAATGCTTTTTTTTGTAACAATTCAATAAATATTAGAAAAACTGTTATATTTGGCAAAACTGCTTCAATTTTCGTTTATAATTTAGTGAAAATTGCTTAAATTAGCTTTCGTAAGGGACAAGCTAGATATGAAATATTAAGTGGTGCTATAGTTATGCACATCAGTGTATGT
>JABRWK010000309.1:53123-68972 GCA_013372445.1 Hypothenemus hampei | reverse complement strand
TGAAAATAAGGCATAAATTATAATGACATAAAATGAAGAAGATAAAAGGCGGCATCAAATTATGAAGCAATATTTATTGTACGGGGTAAGGTAAAAAATTATTTACAAAAATTCATAATATTTGTGAAATATTATCTGCAAATTTTTTTTTGAACACCCGGTATACTATTCTTAAAGAGCTTTAAAAGACCTTCAATTTGACATATCAACGAAAGTTATACCTCAAAAAATAAAGAAAATACGAGCGTGGGGAGTTTTAGGTGGCGGACCCTGTATATTTATTCTCGGCATATATCGTATTATTAAAATTGAGTTCGTTTACAGTAGCACAAGAGTGCGGTTAATATAACGAGACTGTTGATAAAGACATGTTAAAGTGGTTAATTAAAATGTGTGTTGTGATTCACAGCTTCCAGTACAACTGCAACACCTTTTTTTATGATTAAGAGCAATCCTTTAGCGTTTATATAGAGAATATTGGTGGGCAATTTAGCCCAGCTCACGGGTTCGGGCGCCACTTACTTTTTGTTGGCTAAGCAAGAAAAGCCCCGCTGATGTTCGGCGGTCGCTAAGGAAAGAAACGATAGAGAGAGGGAGAAAAAAAATTAGATAAAGTATGGTATTTATATTGAGTCGGAGATATGGTACAGTATGGAGACTCGTAGGAAGCTGGTGACTTGGTTTACGGGTAACTAGAATTCCCCAAAAGGAATAAAGACCAGAAGGGTCAGCTTAAATTACACTTATCTAGGAGGCTAGAGGCAACTAAACGGCTTATCAGGCGCCTGGAGTGGTTGGGTATGTCCAAGTGGCAATGAAACTTCCTTCTGTCTCTTGGGAATGGAACCGATATGTCCAAGTGGCAATGGATCGCCCTTTGACTCCCTGGAGCGGACCCGATATGTCCAAGTGGCAACGGAACTGTCCACTAGAGGCTAGCCCCCATGGAAGGACCCTAATTAATTCACAACGTCATGAAACCAATCCTTCATGAGCCCAGTTTTGAGAAATACATACCTCACTAATTCGAGGGATTAATCATCAAAGATAAAGGAAAAATATCACATAAAGGCTACTAAAGCCCTTATAAGCAGTCAAGGTAAAATTCTTGAGAAAGAGGATGGCCTCAAAATTCCAAGAACAACTTGGATTACAAAATTAGCCGAACCACTCCTCAGCACTGTTAGAAAGAAGGGAACAAAAAAACAAAAACCCCGGAACCGGAAAACTAAAGAACCCAAGTCACCACGACCCCTAACGTTTGACAGCTTAAACTTAAGACTAAACTTATAATTAAAACGTTTACCAATTTAACCTAAACTAATTAACCGACTTGACCTCTCAATAAATTTTCTATTGATATATTGGTGCCAGGGTGGATCATAAAAAAAACTAATAATTGTGAAAGGACGATATTAATTAAATCTTAATTGATCGAACTACTCCCGAAGGGACCCTGATCTAATCCGGTCACTTCCTCAATCACACCCGCGCACAAGGTAGTAACACGTCAAAAATTCTTCTAACCCTAAGTCAAAAGTGAGGTTAAATCCAAATAAATAAACAAAAGGATTGAATTCTAAATAAAAGTGTTGTGACCAATTTAACCCGTAACACAACTTATCAGAACGGCACCTCCTAATAGACGACGTATGAGGTTGGAACCTTCCGAAGGAAGTCCCAATAATCCCAGTGAAACCAATGAAGTCTCTAGTGTAGGACCAAGTTCTGTCCCTTCCCTAGAAACATCACCTGGTACCAGTTCAACTACCAACTCAACATCCATTCAGTTACAACAGTTAACGGATGCAATGACCCGTTTCGTGGAAATGACCAGTAGCCGTTCAAGCTCCTCGTCTACAAAAGTCAATACTCTTCCAGAATTTAACCCCGACGATCCATATTTAACGGCAGAGAAGTGGTGTCAGAAGGTTGACGAAAACAAAACCGTTTTTCAATGGAGTGAAGAAACTACAATTTATTTCGCTATTAATAAACTGCGAGGGAATGCCGAAGTATGGTACAAAGGGATTTCACAACTTCCCACCAATTGGAGTGAATGGAAAAGTAAACTTTACGAAGGGTTTCCTAGAAGAAGAAACTATTACAGAATGCTGGAAAAGTTAGTGTCACATAAAAAGAGGAGTGATGAAACCTACGTCACCTACTACCATCAACGATTGTCTATGCTCAACGATTTGGGGATAACAGCTCAAGCAGCGGTTGATTGCATTATCGGTGGTTTAACCGACAATGTTGTCATCATTGGCGCTCAAGCTGGAGGGCATCAGACGCCCGAATCACTTTATGGTTACCTCAGTACTCTTAATAATATAACTGAAAATAGTTTATCCCATAATCGAAAACATTTTCACCGTAGACCCGATTATCGAAACAAGCCACCGGAGAGGAACGAGCCCAAAGCTCGGCAGCCCCGAGAGCCCACCAATAAGAGTGGATCAGTCTGTTATCGATGCCAAAAACCAGGACATTTTTCTAAAAATTGCAAAGTTCGTAGGTCAGACTTTAAATGCGAGAATTGTAATCGACTTGGACATTTCACAAAAGAGTGTCGATCCAAAAGGATAACTAAGGAACCCGAGAAATCCACTGAGCAAAAAACTGTGGCCTTAATTGGAAAATCACTCATTAAAGAAAAAACTAACCAGAAGTTCCATAAAGAAGTTTTGATAAACGGGAAAGCTACAAAAGCTTACATTGATCTAGGAAGTTCCTGCTCAACAATTACCTATGACGAGTTCCAACGATTAGAGCTGAAGGACTCAGATAAAAGTGCTGTCTCCGAGCTAAGAGGCTATGGCAATGGTACCGTTACTACTCTTGGTATAGTTAACTTTAATTTAACTGTAGATTCAGTACAAGCCAACATCCAAGCTGAAGTTGTTCCATCGGCAACCCAAAATATACCAGTACTAGTGGGAAGAAATTTCACAGAAATGATTAATGTTGGCATGATAAAAGACGACACGACTTTAAGATTTTTCAAATATGGGCCAGATAATCCACCAAACTCTTCAGCGAGTATTAAGGTGATCTTGTATGTATTGAAGGAAGTGCAGATTCCCGCTAATCATTATGGACACGTCCCAGTGAAAGCCAACATTACATCCGGAGATGTCTTCGTGAATTATAGCGTTCGTCACCAACCAGGAAAGGAAAGCATTATACCTGATACAGTTTTAACCATTCAGACCGATCCAATACCAGTACTGCCTCTAATCAACTTATCATCAGATACAATCCGTTTGAAAACTAATTCAATTATTGCGAGAGGATGGACTTGTAAAGAAGAATCAGAGTCAGAACCGATAACTGTATTAAAATAACGCAACATCCGAGTTCTAATTTACCATGAGAAGAACTCACAATCGGAGCTGTAGCCAACGAAACCAAGGAAAAGTTAATACAAATGCTTTGAAATTATCGGGATTGTTTTGCACTGAATTTGTCAGAACTAGGTTGTGTAACAGGAATCGAAATGGAAATAAAGCTATTAACGGAAGCCCCATTCACATACCGTCCATATAGGGTGGCTCCAAGCGAAGCTCAATGTATCCAAAGAATGGTTGATGAGTTACAACGAGCCGATATTATCCAGGAATCGAATTCGAATTATGCATCTCCTGTTTTACTTGTCGGGAAGAAAAACGGAGAAAAGCGTTTATGCATAGACTATCGGAAGCTAAATTCGTTAACGATAAAAGACAGTCACCCATTACCAAGGATATCAGACCAGATCGACAGACTTCAGGGCGGCAAGTACTTTACCAGTCTTGACTTAAAATCGGGATATCACCAAATTAGAATTAAAGAAGATTCCAGATATCTTACAGCCTTTGTGACCCCCAATGGTCAATACGAATTTTTACGTGTCCCGTTTGGGCTGACCAATGCACCTCGAGTTTTCCAACGTTTTATGAACCACTTACTACAGCCCGTAACTGACATCGCCGCTGTTTATCTAGATGATGTACTTCTGCATTCATCAACGGAGGAACAAGGGCTTATAGCATTGGAGAGAGTTTTAAAAATCCTTCGCCGAGAAGGCCTTACATTAAACTTCAGTAAATGTGCCTTTCTCAAACAATCTATTACTTATTTGGGTTACGAAGTCTCGGACGGTGCCGTTAAACCCGGAAAAGACAAAATTGAAGCCGTCGAAAAGTTTCCAACACCAAAAAACGTACTACAAGTTCGTCAATTTATTGGATTAACCGGATATTTCCGTCAGTTTGTAAAGGACTATGCAAGAATTGTAGAACCTATGACCCGACTTACACGGAAAGGAGTCACTTGGACTTGGAAAGAACAGCAGGAGAATGCTTTCAATAAACTTAAAGAAATATTAGTCTCAAGACCAGTGTTAGCCCTTTTTGACCCAACTGCCGTTACAGAACTGCATACTGACGCCAGTTCACTTGGGGTTGCTGGAATCCTGTTACAGTTCCAGAAAGATGGCAAGCTCCACCCCGTCGCTTACTATAGCCGACAGACGAATGACTGTGAAAAAAAGTACCACTCTTTTGAGTTGGAAACCCTTGCGGTGGTAGACAGTGTCAAAAAGTTTAGGCCCTACCTGTTGGACATCCATTTCACAGTTGTTACAGACTGTAATGCCCTTAAATCGACCAGTAATGAAGCCCAACTTATTTCAAGAATCGCGCGCTGGTGGTTGCAATTATTAGAGTTCCAATTCACTGTGAAATATAGACCGGGTGACGGATTAATAATCCGTCAAATCAACAAAAAAATTTTGTCTCCATCGATGTGCCCCACCTTATAAAATTAATCAGAAATAATTTTGTTGATCATGGATTCATAGTAAATGGCAAAAAAATAGATAAAAGGATTATTGAACGGCTGATAGACGAAACAAGCAAAAATGATTTGACATTAATACATGGAATTTCGAAAGAAGACCTCAATTGCCAAGAAGCTCGAAGGAAAAAGTGAAATTAGCTACCAGGTTATTCTCTCATAGAAATTCATGTGCATTAACGTGGTGCGGAATAAATGGTAAATTAGACGGGACAAATTGGATGGAATGCGCCGAGTTTTTTAAACAGGTAATTTCTTTCACAATTTTATCAACAATAATTCATAACACATTGATTGTTAGGTAAACGATTGGTTTGACTGCATGAACACTCGTGTTCCAGAAGGTGATAGTCGCCAACGAATAAAGGCGTATGGTTTAGCGTTAGATATTCAAGAAGAAATAATTGAAAAGATGACAAACACAATAAAAACATTAGGTATTGAGGGAAAATCAGCGTTAATGCCATTCCAAAAAGGTTAGTTTTTCAAAATAATGCGTACAGACATTTATATTACACAAGTTATTATTTTCAGGAATCATCACAAATAGATCGATGCAAATGTTATATAATAACTTGAAAGAACGGTTTGGAGTTACATATATTCTAACATACAGATTAAACCAGGACGTTTTAGAAAATTATTTCGGTGCCATAAGAGCCCGAGGTGGTTTTAATGATCATCCAAACGCATTAGAATTTCGTTACCGTCTAAGACATCTTTGTCAGCTCATGGAAATGTTGCAGAGGACGATACTCCTAATTTAGAAATTCAAGATATGCATTTGGGTTTCGAATGCTTCAAAGGGTTGGTTGAGCAAGAAACAGAAGTTGTTCCTTCAGAAGTGGATGATATGGAAAATATTGAAGATATCAAGTATGACGGACTTGAAAATTTGGCCGGTTACGTCTGTAAAAAAATTAAGGAACCTGCAGCTATGTTAACTAGCGCTGCCTCAACAAGTTATACTTGGGTTGACCATTTGAGTGAAGGTGGGTTGGTGAAACCTTCATCAGAATTTATGTGTGATATGGAACGCTTAGAATTAATTTTCAATAAAGTTAACGGTGAAGAAATTTTAATATGTAAAAATTATCTACAAAATTTGATGAAGAAAAGCGAAGATATTTGCTGTAGTCAAGATGCTAAAAAAAATGCTTATTTTGTTGTTCCTTATTTGAAAAATTAAATCTTCAAAATAATAAAATTAAGAAATACATTTCTTACTTTATTTCTCATTACTTTTTTTACAATTTCAATAACGAAATAACGCATATTTAATGCTATTGCTATAGAAAGTTCTGTCAAAATTAACCTATTTACTCTTCGAGTGACGTCATGCGCACAGCTAGACGAAAATGGGTTTCCTAAGGATCATATCTGTTACTCATTGTATCATGATTTTAATGCATCTTTTTTAATTTTGACTAAAATTCAAAAACGATACAACGTTGTGACGTTCCTGGATGCCTGGATATTTAGCAATTCCTATCAAGATAGATATGCTTCAATAAATATTTCCTTAAGGTAAAAAGTTCCGTAAAGATACGAAGATAATATCTAATAAAGTCAGATGCCACGAAGTTTGAAATTTCAGGTTTCTTCACTAATAAACAGACGGAAAGAGGAAAATTCAAAAGAACTAATAATGCCTCTAATTCATTCATTTCGGTCTGCAGCTATCCAAAAAATTGTTTTTGAAAGTGAACAAATCACCAAAAATACAAATTATAATCATGTTATTTCAAGGTTTATTTTAAAATTACAACAATTATAAGTTTAAAAAATATATCTACAACATCTACGTGTAGAAACAAACTTTTAAATACAATTGACAGTTAATCTATTTCTTGCAAGATTAAAATCACATAATTTAAGTCCTAGTACTATCTATACAACACACTGTACAAGAAGGTAAATATCAGTCCATTTTGATCTTCATATCATTATATTTGTCTCGATCTTCTTTGGCACCTACTTTTGTGGACGAATCTTCGTCTACTTCTAATTTAGGGGCAATTTGTTGTAACATTATGAGCGCGAACAAGAAAGTCAACATATAATTTAATCTATATATTGACACTGAGGAATAGAGAAAAGCTATTGGTATTAGGCCTAGTGTTATCAATCTTAAAGGTGTTGTGAATTTTCTAAAAAAACACGTTTCAATAGAGACTTTGTTGTTTAAATCTTATGAGTACCTATTCAATCTAGGGAGATCACATTGCCATAAAAAGAAAGCTCCAATGCTAAAAATCAGACCTGAAATAAGCGATTCATCTGGAGATAAATTTTTGCTGTACCTAAAATACAAAGTTGATAAAAAAATTAATGCAAAACACAGATTTCGTACTTGAAGTCATGTGCCCACGTTAAAACAGAAGGGATATTAAGTACAGTTACAAAAGTCCAAATGAAAAACATTGAAGAATGAAAGAAGATAACGTTATGAGTTTGAACTATATCTTTTGCAAGCTCTCTATCTCTTGAACTCTGTTCATTTGATTCTTCCTGAGAGTTTAATATTCTTTGTTCTTGATTATGATCACCACTATCTTGACCTATGTTTGTTGTATCGGGTAGATCTTCATTATTCCGATCTCCTTCCGGAGGTTGACAAGTCTCATCATTTTCGATTTTTTTCACTTCTTCATTGGAACTTTGCTCTTTGGATTCTTCCTTATTCACCAAATTTTTTTCGTTTTTGCTTTTGCAAAAAGTTTTTTTAATTTTTTTGGCTAGATGTTTAAGCAGAAACCACGCAACTTGTTCTACATATTCCTGCGACATTTGTGTCAACTAAAAATGTTTATTGAAAATTCTTAATTATATTGTAGTTTCCCTGAGTTACCTTCAAGAAATAAAAAACTAATCCCACACACAGGGCTAATCCGCCGCATGCAGAAAAACACAAAACCAAAAGAGTGGTTGCCATAATAAAGGGCACTTTTTGAAGAAAGGTCATGAAATAATCAGAAAACTTAAAGGTCAAAGTTATGCTTCTAGCTAATATCCTAAAAGCAAAATGTCAGATTAAATCTTTGTACGTTGATGCTGAACGACTATAAATAAGTCAAACTCTGTAAAAAAGTGCTTGTTCACCATGGGCATAAGTATAAAATGCACATAAAGAATATATAAATTAAAGTTTACATGTAGGTTTACAACGGTAATGTTAGTTGAAGGGTTAGACCGTCTTCAATAGGCCTTGTTAATTTATATTTAATTCATGTACAATGATTAACGTTGATCACGTTTATAGTTTGATAGATTTAAATTATTATTATTATTATGTATGTTTTATACTCATATCCATTATGAACAAGCACTATGTCTTGTACATGTCGTGGCAGGAAAAGTGGTTGAAACTATAGACGTGGACTGATCATACCGTTCCAAAAAAATCGATTTAAGAAACTTTAATTATAATTATGGACGCGACTGCATATAAAGTTAATTTTGTTTTTTCTACAGTAGGCACTGTAATCTTGTAGATTTCTCTCAGAGTAAATATAAATTGTCATTTCATAATATCTACAGTAAAAAGCTGCAATTGTGACATCTGATGAGTTTGAAAAAGATCAAATGAGCAAAGTAGTACTATTGGTTCCTAACTCTATCGATTCTTTAATTATATAAGTATGAACTGTCAGTTAACCACAATTATGCGATCCAGGATGTAGCGACACCAATACCCGAGGTCGGTGAGTAGCGGTACTAATCTTCGGTAACACATAAACATAGATTCTTTTGATTTTCAATACAACTATAAATTAACCCTTTCAGTTAATAAATTTTTAAGGGCTATTTCCACAATAGTAAGTTTTTAAAAAACAATTTATAATGATAAGTTCAATCTTTTTACAAGTATTTTTCATTTCCGAAAAATTGTCTACATTTTTAGAAACATCCTGTATATAAAACTGAAGATTAGTACTGTCACTCGCTGACTTGTGGATTAATGTCATCAGATTTCAAATCACTAATTTACTATTGAAATTGTTTATGTACTAAAAAAAATATCGATATTTGCACGTACGCCACTAGTTAAAATAGGGAAAAAACTATTTCCAAGAAAAATTAGTTTTTGTAAAATATGAGCGGGCACGAAAATTTGACGCAGTATCTCAAAACGTTTTCAAGCAATTTAAAGAAAAGGAAAATACATTAATTTTTAATGCTCTGTATGTTAAAAGTGAAGCGTTTCAGATTTATATTCATATGAACTTTTTCTTATGAAATGAGTTGAACAATCAACCTGTGGAATATTTTAGATTAATTAAGAAACATCCTGTATGGATTTTACACTTGAGGTTGTCAAATTCATCGAGTTTGACCTCCTGTTTGTAGTCTCCCTGCATAATATAAGCAACTAAACTCACTTGAGTGTGAACTTATGTATAGTAGATTCCAGTGTGAAAAGTGACAAACAGAACGCAGAAATTAATGTAAACATTGTAATATACGACACCATAAACAAAACCATCATTGCAAGCCCAGTTAGAACTATGTTGTATGTAATTTTGAATTCGGGTTCAGGAAGGTGATTATTTCTGAAAATAAATGTTATTTCAAAGTTTTCCACATTCTATAATACTTACAATATCATTGTAGCTATGTAAGCTACCGGAATAATCCAAATATGCTTTAAGCCTCCTATTAATGATGAAAAAAATATTGGAATTTGTTGTGTTTCGGCCATCGAGTGAACTTGACTTTGCAAAGCCAACAAAAATACAACGCCCATAGTGGATATGAGGAAAGTTGAATAATATCTTGCAAGTTGCCCGAAAATCCCGATAATGTGTATCCGTACACTAAAAATCGAATTTTAATACAAAAAATTGAATTTTAATTGGATCTGTTGATCTACTATTGACTACCTGATTTGATAGCGGCAAGAGGGTTCCAATATTAAACGTAGATATGCACTGTTAGCCACTAAAGGCTTTGGATGCTGTATTCTTAAAATAAATGCTTTATTAAGCAATTCTCTAAAAGAAAATGATACTTATTAATTGAATATTCGTTTTCATTTATGTAACTAACGTAAAATGTGTATGAATACTCTCATTGGCCCAAGGTACGATCAAACTGGCAGTGGCATGATGGTTCTCGTTTGAGCAACGTATAGGTTCTACATACAATTGATAGATTTGCAGTAGATCCGTGAGATCAGGAAAAATAAGATTATATAGAACCGCTTTTTCTGGAGTCATTTCAACTATGGTATGTTTATTCCAGTTAAATATTGACAGAGAAACTTTAGCTTCTCTCTCAGAAGATCCATAAATGTCCACATGAAATGTTAACTAAAATAATATAACAATATTTTTTCACAATGAAGGCATGTTCAATTATAAATTTTACCTGTTCTGAGGTTGGTAATGCCCGAAACACCAAATGAGTGTTTTCTTCTCTAAGTTTATACATCTCGGTGAGACTAATGGTGAGCAGTCGTCGTTTATATCGACTAGTGGCGACTATTTCTGAGTGCTGAGTTAAGTGTTTGCCCTCCAAGCTAGTTGAATTAAAAAAAATACAATTGAAATCTTCAAATATATATCTATTGTTTCCCTACCAAACTCTGCTTCCTTTATTTGGATAGGCGGCGTTGCATAAAAATACCCAATCAGTCACTTCTAAATTTACAGCTAAAACTGTCAGCATCTCGTAAGTCTGCTGATTTGTGAGGCCTGTCATAAACCAATGCGGTTGTTTGATTCCCTTTGGAAAATCAACTGTGTATTGTTTCTGGATGTTCTCAATCCATTCACCTCTATAGTCGAATTTCATTGGTTTGTCGAATTCCCCTTTAATTTGAGTCATTGAACCGCTATTCTAAAATTGTCATCTTCTAAATTCCATTTTCTCGCTAGTCTACCAACTACACTTACAAAGATTAAATGGTGTCTAAAAATATTAGCGACTAAGTCCGCATTTGAGGATATTTGAAGAGTGTTTCTATCAACACTATCAAATAATGCTCTATTGATGGCCATCACTAGTTGCTTACACCATAAAATTTGCACGTGATTTGATTCCACCCATGATTTTGCAATATTTGTAGCCTGAAAGTGACATGAAAAAAAATTCTTTACAATTTTGCAATACTTACGACTAGATTAATACTGCGATTGGTTCCGAGATTGGTTGTCAAATAAGCTGGCACTAGAAAGTCACTATGGCCTCCAGCTATGCTCACTGTAGTGATATTGTCTTGTCTCAAAATACTTGTAGCATAAAAATTACTGGCATATCTGTCAAAATATATTGGTTCTCTCACTAATGGCGCAGCTAAAGTTATTAGAACTGAAACCAGCTGCATCTTGTTTTTCACCAACTCAACTATGGCTTTTCTAGCTACTATACCACCCTGAACATCAAGTACACTTACATGGACAATTTAAAATAGGACAAATTAGATATACTTACAACAGAATGGCCAATAAGTACCAGTTGTTTCGGAGGATTTCGACTGTTTTTGTACAGTTCCAAGACCCGTTTAATAGAGTGTAAGACATAGTGAAGTTGACTGAATAATGTGGGTCCATACAAAGCACTAAATTCTGAATAGAGGTCCACTGTGAAGTAATCAAAGTGAAATGGTGTTTCTGAATTGAGAGCTTTTCGTAGAGCGATGGAAGACAATGACCTCACTGGTAAAATAAATAATTTTTTGAGAATTTGTGGATTTTACTATTTTTTCATGCATACCTTGTTGATGAGATCCAGCATTGCCTGGTATGAAAAGGACAGGGATACCATTAAATTGCATGTTTCTGGCTTTTTCGGTTACTCGACCTTCGCCGTATGAGTATAATCCATATTTTAAATAATTGTTATCAATTTCTTGGTAAATTCTCTATAATTCCAATGAACATTTTAAATAAAAATATAAATATTAGCGGGATTGCCAATTGAAGTCGAATAGATAATTACATTTTAAAGAATTTATAGATAGAGGAGGATATAGGACAAATTCGTATTTATGAATATGATTTAAAAGATGATTTCTCTTTGAATACGTATACGAACACAATTCTGAAAGGTTTAAATAGAAATAAATCGGTATTTACGAATACTTGTATCGCAAATTTCTATACAAAGTGTCCCGAAAAGACATGCCAAAAATAGTATTATGAGATTATTTGGGTCACATTATGATTGAGCTCAACAATTATTCGGAAAAAGTGTCTCGTTTTTTTTTAAATCTATTGAATTATCCTCTAGATGTAACAAAAAATGTGTTTTTTTTTCAAAAACTTTGACCATTAGGCTTGGGACACACCTCTATTTTACGTACAACTAGTAGTACTATAACTACCCACACAACTAGTTGGAGTCGTATTAAAAGTAAAGTAATTCTTAAACGAATGTGCGTTACAACGTACGTAAAATAAACGTTGTGAGTCAGTGGTCAGTGGAAGTCGAGAATATTGTATGAGTTCTTACATTGTACTGAGTTCTAAAAATAGTAATAGAGAAATTTGATAAAATCGCTATAATTTATTTTCTTTTAAAACGTTTGATATTATCCAGATTTCTGGCTTATATCTCCAAAAAATATTTTACATAATTTGAAACTGAGAGGCACCATAGAGAGAATCTTACCAGGGAATTAATCAGCGTAGAACCAAATTTCTCAAAAGGTTCACCAATTAGTGGTCAATTAGAACCATGAAGTCAGATTCGATAATTATTTGATTGGATTCATTAGATCAGGTTTTATTAAGTAATTCTCAGATTTATACTATCGTCCCGGCGGACATGCATAGATTTATTAGTTCATTTTAACAAGAAGTTAGCATATAGTATTTTGTTGCCTTTGAACATTTTTATTTAACACATTCACTGGTGCAGCGGACATCCGTATCCACCCTGTACTTGTTTTATCACGCCACAGTGGTCACCGGTATCCGTCATCATTTTCTCAAAATTTGCAAGCAATGGTATTGGCTATTGCCACTGGTATCCGCTGCAGTTCTACTAGTATAAAAAATATCTCCTCTAAATGTCTACTACGACGTAAGAAAAACAATTTGCTTTACCACACCACAGAAGATATCCATGTCCGTTGAGACATATCTACTATGAGAGAAACGGAAAATAATAAATATTAAAGTTATTAAATTTTTGAAAGCTATAATCAAGATCTGTAAGAAACCAATGATGGCCTATAGCAGGGGTGGCCAAAGCGTCGACCGCGGTCGACCAGTCGACCGTGCATCCATTTCTGGTCGCCCGCGTCTGTCTGATGCGTTGAAAAAAAATCAATTTGTTCGGTTTCATAAGATATTTAACTTAAATGATGTCTTTAAATATTTCACGTAAAAGTTAAAAACGACCTTGAAATTTGTAATTAGAAAAAACGCCAATAGGTACTAACCAATCAAAAAGTTTCGCAACATCGCCTATTGTAAATTGCTTACATGGGAAATCTGTCTTAGCCTTGATTTTTCTGACAATTAACTTCAATTGTCAATTGTTGTCAATTCATCGAATCCAGGCAAAACGCGCCTAAATATAAATATAAAGAAGAAAACTAGCGGGAAAACAGGAAGTTTGGGGTTAATTAACGGCCGGTTAAGTCGATCTACGTTTTCTCTCATCAGAGTCAACCACGTTTCTTTTATTGCTTTCCATGAATTTAATTTTAAATGTACAATAAATTATTTATCAAACTTAATTACTTTGTGGCAGCGTTTTGTGTAGCCGTTTACCTATTCCCGTTATAAGTAACTTAAGTTTCAAATCAACGAAAGTTATAATTGATGATCATCTGAAAGTAATTGAGGCCTTTCATCTTTTCCTGTAAGTTTCAGCTTAAGTACCATGATCTCTTATTTTACTGATAAATTTAATTTATTTTAGTTTTATTGTTTGCCCCATAATGAGTCATCCGGCCATAAATATTAAAAAACCAAAAACTTATCACTATCATGATGAATGGGAAGAGGAATTTTTTTTTGCAATGAAAAATAATAAATGTATTTGCATTATTTGTCTTTTAAGTGTAGCACTTCCTAAAAGGGCCAATGTTGAAAGACATTTTAGAACAGTCCATAAACAATATGAAAATAATTATCCACTTGGCACTGAGATACGGAAAGCAAAAGTCAAACAATTAATGATGCAATTATCTATGCAACAATCATATTTTATGAGATCGAATACGAAGTCGAAGTCAGCTACCATGGCTTCATTTAAGGTTGCAGAAATTTTAACGAAACATAAGAAACCCTTTGAAGACGGCGAAATATGGAAAGAAGGTTTTATCAAGGCTGGAGAATTATTGTTTCAGAATTTTAAAAATAAATCTGAAATAATTTCTGTCATTAAAGACTTATCACTGTCGCGAAACACCGTTATGCGCAGAACAGAAGCGATAAATGGAAATTTAGAAGAGTTACTTAAAGAAAATATTGATAAATGCAGGTTTCTATCTTTGCAATTCGACGAATCAACAGATATAACCGATATCGCGCAGTTATGTGTATTCATCCGAATGGTATTCCAAGATATGTCTGTTACCGAAGAATTGTTAACAATTTTACCGATGAAGGGACAAACGAGAGGTCACGATATCTATAATTCATTCAAGTCTTTTATTAATAAAACAGAATTTCCAATACATAAACTGGTGTCGATTACGACTGATGGAGCTCCTGCTATGATTGGGAAGCATAATGGTTTTATAGCTCTTTGTAAAAATGATGATGATATTCCAAATTTTACCAACTACCATTGCATTATCCACCAGCAGGTTTTGTGCTCAAAGGTATTAAATTCAGACAATGTGATGAATGTAGCATTCAAAATAGTTAATTCTATTCGAGGAAGCAGTTTACAAAGACGAAAATTCAGAGCATTACTAGAAGAATGTGAATCTGATCTTGGGGAATTACTATTGCACACTGATGTAAGGTGGCTAAGCCGCGCTAAGTTTTTAAAAAGATTCTTAGATCTTTTACCTGAAATAAAGGAGTTTATGGCAACAACTAACAAATCGTATCCTCAATTGGAAGATAACAAGTGGGTTCTTGATCTTGCTTTTCTGTCTGACATCACTGCAAAATTAAATGAATTAAATTTGCAACTTCAAGGAAAGAATAAAACATTGACTGACATGGTGAGCGCTGTTAATACATTCAAAGCGAAACTTTCTCTCCTAGAAACGCAATTAAGAAAAGGGAATTTAAGACAATTTGAAAACATGGCTGCTAAATCTAAAGAGAGGAACCCATCTGAATATGATCAATATGCTGATAAGATAACTCTGTTACGAAACGAGTTTGTTAAAAGATTTAAAGATATTTCACAAATAGAAGATGTAATATTTTTCATGTCATTCCCATTTAATAATGAAATACAAATAGAAGAAATATCAATAAAATTTAAAGAATTTTTGGATGTGGACCAAATACTGATTGAGGAGGAAATCCTCAAATTAAAATACGATATATTTCTGAAATCACGAGCTTCTTCACAAAATAACTTTTGGAACTTACTTTGTGAAGAAAAATATCCATATTTGTGGAGATGTGCGGCGTATTTGACCACTTTTTTTGGATCCACATTCCTCTGTGAATCTACATTTTCTACAATGAATGCAATCAAAACGAAACATCGTTCCCGTTTGACAGATGACCATTTGACAGCATGTTTACGAATCGCTACAAGTAGTTATGAACCAAATTATCATAAGCTTGCTGAAAATATGCAATGTCATGTTTCCAACGCGTCTTTTGATACTACATAAACAGTTAATTGTTACGAATTATAAGCAATAAGTATATTCTTTGCATTAATACATAAAAATACAACTTGTTTTATTTACGTACTATTTTTGTTTATGTGTAGTAATTGTTAATTTGTAAGATTGATATTGCAATATTATTTATGTTTATTTTCAATTTCAACTTATTTTTGGTTTTAAGTGTTAGTAGACCGCGGGCAAAAATTTTAAAAGCTGGTCGCCCGTAAAGGTTGAAACTTTGGCCACCCCTG
>JABRWK010000309.1:21212-53093 GCA_013372445.1 Hypothenemus hampei | reverse complement strand
AAACATATCATTTACATAAATTAAAAAACTGCGTCCCAAAATCACAGTTTATATTTTTTTTTTGGAATTTTAATAAATGTTGGATATTCTCTGGCCTTTATACATTTTTTACAATACAGGATCAACTAATGATTTAGTGCTGACATTTGAACTAGGTTATTCCTTATTTCATTACTCGCTTCTTAAATGCAATTCATAAGTTCGCCTCTTGTTCCGAATAATATGTAACTCGTATGCTTTTTCTTTAAGGGCATTCTAACAATAAAAATCAGTGAATTTAAATTGGGGGAACTGGGAGGTTAAGAAGTAATGAGACCTAACCGTCTAAAGCAACATTGCGGAAAATTTATGTGAACTGTTGAACTACTCTTCCATAACGCCCTGGAATTCCATATAGTTGAATCTACATTTCCTTTCTGAAAATAAGTGGTTTTTATTCTAGTACATTATTTAAATTATTTTTTAATAAATTGGAAAATAGTGGAACATTCAGATGATAAGACAAAATATAGAGACCAAAAAGAATATCTAGATATTTACTTAGAGTTCGTGTTAGAAATCTTGGCAACGAAGAGCATGTGGATTTTCCTTAGCTCAAATATGCAATTTTTGATAATTTAATACTCTACCATTTGTGAAACTTGTTTCGTCTGTCCATAAAATTTTATGTCAAAACTGATCATCGTTTTTGATCGTCTCTAATAGCCAGTGTGATAACCTTAGTCTTTTTGTTGGATCCTGCGGTTTATAATTTTGAAAGGGATGGAAATGGTACGATTTCTTTACATCTGAGCGAAGGTCTCATAGTGGATTGTGAAATCTGCATTTGTTGCGTGACTCTCCTTGTACTTAATCTCGGGTTCTCATCAAATATTGGAAGAATTTGGTTATTCATTCTGCACACTCTATTGTTGTGTAACATTTTTCGCTCATGATTTTCATGTAATCCAAACTTAAACGAAATTTTCATGTATGTTTATAAACACGCGAATATTAGAAATGTTTCTCTTTGAATATCCCCTTTAGTGTTTCCGAATTGCATTGCAAACATTTTCATTACAGTATCCGTACATAAAATGGATATAGGCATATTCCCGTTTAGTACTGATTCTAGGATTATTGGCTAAATTTTAGAAATAAACCAAAAGATAAAAGTATTCAAATCACTGGTATTAATATAATTGTTAGGTATGATTTTGACACAACAAAAATGTATACTTAAAGACAAACTGTCAGTAATCAGGAAATCTTTTGTTTTATGAGCTACGGCTAGAGATTTATGTATGTATTATGCTGTATTTTGCATTCTGATGTGAAGGTATTTTTTTCGAGAACAGTGCGTTCTATTGAAATTAGATAAAAGTAATTTTTCTTTCTAGTGGTAAGTATTTTAAGATTTTCAAATAAAAAAAACAAAAATGGGAAAAAATCATACACAATTGCAGGATATTTTACCATAGCCTCCCCTACTATCTCTACTCGTAGTAATTTGAGGCATTTCTTTTTAATTTCATACCAAAAAACATAAAATGTTTTGTTGTTCTATAAAACTTCATTTGTTTAACTTAGCAGGTTACGGAAATACTTCGAAATAAATATTTTTAATGTGCCATTTTCAACACCCAGTGTCTCGAAAACAATATGTTTTTAAACCTATAGTTATATTGACTTTTCTTCAAATTTTTCACTTAGGGATAGGCCATTCAAATTTGTGCATTTAAACCTGAATTACTCTGTACATTTCATTGTCAGTATTACTTTATTAAATGCATTAGACGCTAAACAACATCTTACATCTTTAATATTTACATATCAACACCCCCAATGAATAAAATTGTAACTCGTTTCGCGTCATTTTGCGAAAAAGCACTAAAGATTTATAATAAAAATAGAATTGTTTTATATTAATATGTATAAAGCACAGCCCGTTTTTGCTGAAATTTGCCAATATGGTTAAGTTAAACTGAAATAATTCAAATTTTGTTGATATTCGAGCTAATGGATATTCGGAAAATGCTGAGATATGACTTTACATGGTTAATTTTATTTTCGTGCAAAAAGTAAAATATTTATATCGCTTTATTATCACTTAAACCTTCAAAAACATGTTTCAGGCTATGACAAAATTATAATTTACACATAATGCTTTTGGAAAAATGATATACATTTTATTTCGAACACACGGTAATTCGAACTATGTTTTAAGACATATGTTAAGAAATTATTCTTTTTCCTTACCAATCCCGAACAAAACTTTGTATGCGTGGCGCTTCAAGTGGGTTATTGTTAAACATCACATGATTGGTCATATTTTAATGCGGGGAATCACAGCGGATTTTAGGGAAAATCCCGGAAGAAAAGTCGAAAGACGATTATTGGCAATTCGAAAGGCCATTTGCGACGAGTAACGTTATATGAAATAAGAATAAACTTATAATTTTATGTTAAATTCTTAAATCGCATTTAGTGTAACATTTATTAGTTAACTGTCAAACATTGTGAATAATTTTTTTACAGAAGTAAAAAGTTCAAGCCCAAGACGCCGTAATTAAAAATACGAAACAAACAAAAATTACAAACTTTTTTACTGCGTGGGATAATCATTAATATTTATACAGTGCTGTTCTAAATTGTCCCCTTCCCCCTTTAACTTTTTAACAGATGAATATTTTCAAAATTCCAAAAGAGACCTTAAATAAGACAAAAAAATACTATCTTTTGACCATCTTGTTTCACCGTAAATGTTTATTGTTTAACCGTGAGGCCAAAAGGCCCTTTTTTTTTAAATGGAACCATGGGTCAAGTGGCACCTCAAATTGAAGGTCTTCCCAAACAGCATCTAATGGTGTAATTAGATTTTAAATTTATCGATTCGTTTTTGAGAAAAAGAGCCTTAAAAAATAAAAAATCAAAAATTTTAATATTTTTTTTTACAAAAACTATTAGGTTTTCGATAGATGTTGTAAGGAACTTTTCTCTTATTGTTAGAAATGACGTCCTTAATCGTTAGTTAAATTAACACCCTGTTCATACATTCAGGGTGTTCGGGAAATCACTTTCGTAAATTTATTCAACGATTAGGACGTCATTTCCAAGAAAAAAGTTCTTTATAACATTTATCGAAAACCTAATAGTTTTTGTAAAAAAAATATTTAAATATTTCATTTTTAATTTTTTGAGGCTCTTTTTCTCAAAAACGAATCGATAAATTTAAAATCTAATTACACCATTAGATGCTGTTTTGGAAGACCTTCAATTTGAGGTGCCACTTGACCCATGGTTCCATTTAAAAAAAAAGGGCCTTTTGGCCTCACGGTTAAACAATAAACATTTACGGTGAAACAAGATGGTCAAAAGATAGTATTTTTTTGTCTTATTTAAGGTCTCTTTTGGAATTTTGAAAATATTCATCTGTTAAAAAGTTAAAGGGGGAAGGGGACAATTTAGAACAGCACTGTATAAATATTAATGATTATCCCACGCAGTAAAAAAGTTTGTAATTTTTGTTTGTTTCGTATTTTTAATTACGGCGTCTTGGGCTTGAACTTTTTACTTCTGTAAAAAAATTATTCACAATGTTTGACAGTTAACTAATAAATGTTACACTAAATGCGATTTAAGAATTTAACATAAAATTATAAGTTTATTCTTATTTCATATAACGTTACTCGTCGCAAATGGCCTTTCGAATTGCCAATAATCGTCTTTCGACTTTTCTTCCGGGATTTTCCCTAAAATCCGCTGTGATTCCCCGCATTAAAATATGACCAATCATGTGATGTTTAACAATAACCCACTTGAAGCGCCACGCATACAAAGTTTTGTTCGGGATTGGTAAGGAAAAAGAATAATTTCTTAACATATGTCTTAAAACATAGTTCGAATTACCGTGTGTTCGAAATAAAATGTATATCATTTTTCCAAAAGCATTATGTGTAAATTATAATTTTGTCATAGCCTGAAACATGTTTTTGAAGGTTTAAGTGATAATAAAGCGATATAAATATTTTACTTTTTGCACGAAAATAAAATTAACCATGTAAAGTCATATCTCAGCATTTTCCGAATATCCATTAGCTCGAATATCAACAAAATTTGAATTATTTCAGTTTAACTTAACCATATTGGCAAATTTCAGCAAAAACGGGCTGTGCTTTATACATATTAATATAAAACAATTCTATTTTTATTATAAATCTTTAGTGCTTTTTCGCAAAATGACGCGAAACGAGTTACAATTTTATTCATTGGGGGTGTTGATATGTAAATATTAAAGATGTAAGATGTTGTTTAGCGTCTAATGCATTTAATAAAGTAATACTGACAATGAAATGTACAGAGTAATTCAGGTTTAAATGCACAAATTTGAATGGCCTATCCCTAAGTGAAAAATTTGAAGAAAAGTCAATATAACTATAGGTTTAAAAACATATTGTTTTCGAGACACTGGGTGTTGAAAATGGCACATTAAAAATATTTATTTCGAAGTATTTCCGTAACCTGCTAAGTTAAACAAATGAAGTTTTATAGAACAACAAAACATTTTATGTTTTTTGGTATGAAATTAAAAAGAAATGCCTCAAATTACTACGAGTAGAGATAGTAGGGGAGGCTATGGTAAAATATCCTGCAATTGTGTATGATTTTTTCCCATTTTTGTTTTTTTTATTTGAAAATCTTAAAATACTTACCACTAGAAAGAAAAATTACTTTTATCTAATTTCAATAGAACGCACTGTTCTCGAAAAAAATACCTTCACATCAGAATGCAAAATACAGCATAATACATACATAAATCTCTAGCCGTAGCTCATAAAACAAAAGATTTCCTGATTACTGACAGTTTGTCTTTAAGTATACATTTTTGTTGTGTCAAAATCATACCTAACAATTATATTAATACCAGTGATTTGAATACTTTTATCTTTTGGTTTATTTCTAAAATTTAGCCAATAATCCTAGAATCAGTACTAAACGGGAATATGCCTATATCCATTTTATGTACGGATACTGTAATGAAAATGTTTGCAATGCAATTCGGAAACACTAAAGGGGATATTCAAAGAGAAACATTTCTAATATTCGCGTGTTTATAAACATACATGAAAATTTCGTTTAAGTTTGGATTACATGAAAATCATGAGCGAAAAATGTTACACAACAATAGAGTGTGCAGAATGAATAACCAAATTCTTCCAATATTTGATGAGAACCCGAGATTAAGTACAAGGAGAGTCACGCAACAAATGCAGATTTCACAATCCACTATGAGACCTTCGCTCAGATGTAAAGAAATCGTACCATTTCCATCCCTTTCAAAATTATAAACCGCAGGATCCAACAAAAAGACTAAGGTTATCACACTGGCTATTAGAGACGATCAAAAACGATGATCAGTTTTGACATAAAATTTTATGGACAGACGAAACAAGTTTCACAAATGGTAGAGTATTAAATTATCAAAAATTGCATATTTGAGCTAAGGAAAATCCACATGCTCTTCGTTGCCAAGATTTCTAACACGAACTCTAAGTAAATATCTAGATATTCTTTTTGGTCTCTATATTTTGTCTTATCATCTGAATGTTCCACTATTTTCCAATTTATTAAAAAATAATTTAAATAATGTACTAGAATAAAAACCACTTATTTTCAGAAAGGAAATGTAGATTCAACTATATGGAATTCCAGGGCGTTATGGAAGAGTAGTTCAACAGTTCACATAAATTTTCCGCAATGTTGCTTTAGACGGTTAGGTCTCATTACTTCTTAACCTCCCAGTTCCCCCAATTTAAATTCACTGATTTTTATTGTTAGAATGCCCTTAAAGAAAAAGCATACGAGTTACATATTATTCGGAACAAGAGGCGAACTTATGAATTGCATTTAAGAAGCGAGTAATGAAATAAGGAATAACCTAGTTCAAATGTCAGCACTAAATCATTAGTTGATCCTGTATTGTAAAAAATGTATAAAGGCCAGAGAATATCCAACATTTATTAAAATTCCAAAAAAAAATATAAACTGTGATTTTGGGACGCAGTTTTTTAATTTATGTAAATGATATGTTTTGCATTCTGATGTAAAGGTATTTTTTTCGAGAACGGTGCATTCTATTGAAATCAGATAAAAGTAACTATTCTTACTAAAGGATTTTGAGCTCTTCAAATAAAAAAAAAAAGAAAAAAACACCTTATAATAATATTACAGGATATTTCACTCCAGCCTTCCCTACTATCCCTGTTCATAGGAACTTGAGACATTTCTTTTTAATCTCGTTCCAAAAAGCATAAAATGTTTTGTTGTTCTATAAAACTTCATTTGCTTAATTTAGCAGGCTACGGAAATACTTTGAAATAAACATTGCCAGTATGCTATTTTCGACACTCTGTATCTCAAAAATACAGTTTTTTTCGACCTACAGCCTTATTAACTTTTTTTTTTATTTTTGACTACAGCATACACTGTCAAAAGTTGTGCATTAAAACCTGAAATGTCCTGTATAATAGTAACATTTAATTTGAAATGGCTGCGCAATACAAAAAGGTGTCCACGAAGTTGGTACGAATTTAAAAATGTCGTAAAACACATAAATTTTAATGAAAATTCATTTTTTTACAAATAGTTCAATAAAGGTCTGCCAATTAAATATCTGTACCCCGGAAGAATAGAACACTATGTCCAAATTTTTTGAAAATGAGTTTTTATGGTAATCTTAATAAATCCGACGTTATCTTTCGATAGGTATATAACACTATGTCGAATATTTGAAAACTGCTGAAATACTGTACGGGTTGTTAACACCATGTATAGTTTTACTTACAATTAGAGATATAAAACACTACAATCACTTGGTGTTCCAAGTTTAAGTAAAATTTTAAATAAAATGGCATAAGTGTCATTATCATGTTATGTCATTTCGATGAAAATTATTAATAATAATAAGATTTATGTTGAAAAGTAGCCAAATAGTAGTAGTAGTAAAATGGATTCCAAAAGGAAAATACAAGAGAAACTAGATAAGTACTTACATTACTTTTGGAATTCGATAATATAAATGTATAAACTAATGTTCTTGTGACTGCACCAACACATTTAGCCGAAGGCTTCATAGCTAGGTTCTTTACATCGTTCATAATATTTGGCACATTTTTAGTTTCAGAACTAGTACCAGTTATAAATGATGCTAGCGATAACGCATTTACAAGTAAGGAAGGGTGAGCTAGGAATTTTGTACTTAAAGACAAAGTTTGAAGATGAAGTTCGTAAGATAAATCTACGAAGATATGTAAGATCCTCAGAAATAAAGTTGCCTGAAACACTAACACCTGTATATGAGACAGGTAAAGAGATTACAGAACAGAAGTATAAAGACCTTTTATCATTGCTAGCTTTCACAAACTCCTACTGTCATGATTTTTATAGAAATCTTCGTCATGGAAAAAACAGTAATGATACCTATCCCAGTAGTGAAACTGAATAAGATAATAATTAATAATAATTTTCTTGCTTATTATAACTTACTACCTATTAAAACGAAATGTATCCTTTCATTTAATATTGCTTTTGTTTTGACACGGCAAGACGTTATGTCCATGTAATACGTACATATTCTCATAACACTATATCCATCTTAAACCAAATACTTGAATATTTTTATAATTCTTGTTTTTTTTAATACACAGATCCGAATAACATTAATACACTCGCCGGCACGAAAAACGGACCACACGAAGTTTTAGAAAATTTTGACGATGAATATCTTTCCAACTAGTGGTAGGATTCGAGTGAGTTTTTTTCAATTGTAGCCCTGTTGTGGGTAAATATCCTACATCAAAAAGATGTCCGAGAAATGAAATCTACATATTGTACAGGACGTGTAAATAGTGTCATGTTTTCTTCATACAAGTTTAACGTCTTCCGTGGACAATACCAGGTGGCTCAAGCATTGGGAAACCATGCAGTGATGTGGCCTGATGTCTAAGGAGTATTTTATTTTTCTACTCGTCCATTTATCTCGAACCATGCCAGAGATATTCAGCTTTTTACGACTCTTTGCATTTTTTCAAATGAAGCTTATTAAGTTGCCGGACAAAATTAGCCAAAAATTATCATTAATTGTATTCATTGAACACATGGTAACCTGAGAATAGAGACAAAAAGCTAATCTACTGTATAATTTTTATGCGCCTCAGCCACTTGGTATTGTCCATAGAAGACGTTAAACTTTGATGAAAAAACATGTCACTATTTACACGCCCTGTATAGCATGCAGATTGTATTTTTTGGGCATCTCCTCGTTGCAGGATATTCGCCAATGACAGGGCTATAATTGAAAAAAAGTCATTAAAATCCGACCAGTGGATGGGAAGATATTCATTGTCAATGAATAAAGTGCAAGAAATGTTAAAAAAATTAATATCTCTGGAAAGGTGTAAGAGAGAGGGGCGATTAAAAAAACGAAATACTCATTAGACATCAGGCTACATGACTGTATGGTTTTCGAATGTTGGACCACCTTGTATTGCCCACAGAAGGCGTTGAACTTTGATGATAAAAACATGACACTATTTACACGCCCTGTACAATATGTAGGTTTCATTTCTCGGACATCTTTTTGATGTAGGATATTCACCCACAACAGGGCTACAATTGAAAAAAAACTCACTCGAATCCGACCACTGGTTGGAAAGATATTCATCGTCAAAATTTTCTAAAACTTGGTGTGATCCGTTTTTCGTAACGGCGAGTGTAGTTTCCATGACAGAATTCATATAATATTCACTGTAATGACGCTAATTTTAAAAGTTAATGCAAATAACTTTGTTTCTCAATTTTCTTAAAGTTTAGTGAATGGCACATAGTGTTCTATACCTCCTAGGTACAGATATAAAATATGACATTCGTCATATGATCACCCAAGGAGGCCTGGTATTGAGTTATGTGTTCATTGAAGTTCAATATCACGCACTTTAGGAAAGCTGTCTTGATTTCGTTTATGATTCTCATGATTTCTCTCTTTAATTAGGAAATATTTGTTGGTTTCATTTACATAAACTCTTGAAAAATCTCCACAAAAAAATCGCGTACGGAGGCCGTTCTTGATTACCAAGCAAAGAGATGATTGGTTGAGGAAATTTTTCATTTAATAAAACAATTGTTTCGCGGGAGATGTGCCACTTGACAATCTTTGATTTCAACAGGATGGAAAATAACATGACACATTTCCCGCAAAACAATTGCTTTATTAAATGAAAAAGTTCATAACACTGTAAAAATAGACTAATTGTAAGTGTTTTGTTTGGCATTGCCAAAGAATTGCAACAAATATAAGAACACAAAAATGTATAAACTGAACATGATATCCCTCTGCTGAAGAGTACAATAAGATCAAATGTATGTCATGAATTTGTAACGAAATTTTGAATAAAGGTGGTAGCACGTTTTCACTCAAAAAGATAGAGTTGGTAGTGTTTATGTATTATATAATCCGAAAAAACGATAATTATTATATTATAAATACACTGCTGCACAAAACTATAAAACCAATTGAAAAAATTGCATAGGTTCTGGAAAAGGTCTCCGTTTTGGCTGAAATTTTTGATACACATATACATATTTTAGACCTCTAAATGATATCCCAAAATGATTTTACATTGCGTGTAAATTTGATATGAAAAACATAAAAATACCGTATTGTCATGATTTTGACCCTGCACAAAACTATAAAACCACTTTGTTTTTCAACGTTTAATTATGATTTAACAATAAATTACAATAACAATATTAAATCAATATTTAGTCGGACCACCAGCATTCTTAACAATTTCTATTTAACGTTTTGGGACAGAGAGGATCAGATTACTAAGAACTTGTATGTCGATGTTAGCTCAAGCGATCAAAATGACAGTTTTCAACGTTTCAAACTTATTAACAATTATATTATTGCGTATTTTTTATTATCGCGATTTAGAGGTTTTAAATACATACAGTGTGGCTCATTTGAAACCAGGCCACCCCTGTAAAATCTTTATTTACGGTCCAATTTTGATGATTTATATGTTAATGATTACATATGTGTATATGGGCAATGGAGGTGGGAAAACACATCTTTGCAAGCAAAACCCGGCACTTGGAGATTTGGATGAGGTATGGCTGCATGAGTACGGTTCACTGCGTCAACGGGCTGACTACAGCGTCAAAATGAGCAACTTCGATCAAGTCATTCCCACAGTGCAGGAGTTGCTGCGCAGTGCAATGAAAAAGCATAGGATATTATTGGGCCAAGTCAGCCCCTTGCAGGTCCGGGCCGGTGCTAAGAGAGCAGGCATCGACATTGATTTCATCTCTTTTGATCCCGGGGAAGCAATCAGGAGAGATAGGTTGATTGGGCGCGGATAGAAGATGGATAAAGTACAACGCAGGCTGCAGCGAAGTGCTGAGGGGTACTCTGACGCTGCAAAAATCAACAGCAAAGTTTTCAATAGCTTTGAGAGCTTGCAGAGGCATCTGCAGGCCATACAACAGCAGGTCCAAATCGAACTGGATCAGATGCTGTGGGAAGGAAACTGGTTACCAGCCAAGTTTGTTTTTGACAGCACAAACGCAGTAGTCAGAAGACTAGAAATCGAACAAGCTTAAGAGCGAGTAGATGATCAGGCAATTCTACATGATACGACAACGGATGAACGGAACACTATTATGATGAATTTATTTATATGTAATCTTGTTTTTTTTTATGTTAGATATCTAACAGAAATTTCGGAAACCAAACGGACGCCTTTACTAGAATCTATGCAATTTTTTCCAAGTAGTTTTATAGTTTTGTGCAGCAGTGTATCAAAATGATTCTTGAAAAGTATCCAAACATAATTCGAAATGTCCATTATAACAATACAATATTGCTTCTTTTTTGTGGACCACAAAAAGTAAGATGCAGAATCAGAAAACAATCTGTCCAACTAATAATTTTTGGACGAAACGTTTGAATAGTTTAGTCAAACCTGTTACTTAATAAAAAAAAAATTATGATTATGTTGAATCTAAAAAAAGGAATAATTGATACAGTGTCCTATTTAAATAACAAAGTTCTATATCATACAAGCTTATAATATACCCATTGGAATCGAAAATGTTTTTCAGTTATAGAGTTAGAAAAATAAAGTAAGTATTGTCTTTATACTTTTTCTATGTGAACGCATTAGGGGGACGCGCTGTATATATGTGGGACAAATGAGAATCCTTGTCTGCGGAAACAAGAGACCTTCTCATATTAAATAAACATAAGGAGATGGTGACATAGGTGATGTGCATCCTTCCAGGCTTCATGTGTCATATTTATTATTTGAATACTATTGTCTTGAAGTTAAGGGGGGCGTCTACTTTAAACGGTTGAAAAAAATCGATAGTACAATATCTCAAGAATGTATTCTGAAAGTTTCGTAAAGAAATTCCGAATAGTTTTAATGCTATAACTCTTCTTGTTCAAGCCAACCTCTCGATTACCCATCTTAAAGCGCATGTAGAAGGGAAGACCCTGGATGATTTTATTATATTGTCAAAGACAGATGCTAAAGATATAGGTATTCTTATATTCATATATCGATGAGATTTTTTCGGCTCAACACAGGCGTCAATTCAACTTTGATTTTCGTTTCTTATGTATATCACAGTGTAATAAAAATATCGGCATACCCAAAAGATCATCATTCCACTTCATCTTGAAGAGCTAAACCGCGCAAAATAACATTTCACGGGATACTATTGCAAGAACAAGTACTGAAAATGTAGATTTAAGTGCCAGTGCAAGAAACCTTAGTGGTGCTATGAGTGAAAATATAATAGTAAATCCTTTGCATTCCTATCGGCTTATAGAATTCTTCATGATTTTTAGGGCTTTGTTAAATATTATGATTTGTCGAAGTTACGAAGCAGATTTTAAGTTTGAAAAAACTGGAATACGACGACTCGGCTTTTAACTTTTTGTGAGGTGTAATTGTGGAAGATTTGATTCATACTGAATATGAAGTAAATCATAAGATTTTGTTCATTATGCGGCTCTTGGAAGTAGACAAGGAAGGATTGAACGTCTTCTCCAATTTCATGGATATGAGTAACAGTGTAGCTAGAGAAACGTACTACAAAATATACGAACATATGCATGAAGTTTTGAAAACAATATTCCAACTGTAAAAAAAAAAGAGAAAATGAGAAACAAGAGAAACCACTTTTGGAGTTAAAGGTGTGCCTGATAATGGTAATTGGAAAAAACGAGGCTTTAAATCGTTATAATACGGAACAGCTAAAAGGATATTACTCCGGTAAAGTTGTTGATTTAATAGTGCGAAGTTCCTATTGTCAGTCTTGTACCTATTGGAAAAATAAGCCCAAACAATCTAAATAGTATCTGACCTGAAAGAAGATCATGACGAAGAAACTTGTAGAAAAAATCATGAAGGATCTTCGAGGAGTATAGAAGTGTAAAGTGTTAAAGAAATGTTTTTACCATCAGAGAACTTTTACAGCATTAAATACACAAATTACATAGGAGATGGCGATTCAAAGACCTTCAATGAAATTTAAAATATAAATCTTTAGAGAAAGGAAACTCCAGTTGCGAAGAATGAATGCATTGGTCATGTACAAAAAAGGATGGGAACGCAGCTCTGTAACATCAAGAAAAAAGAAAAATTGCAGAGTAAAGGAAAATTAACGGATACATTAATAGCAAAACTGAGTAATTATTCTGGCTTAGCCATTCGGCAAAATATTATCAGCATGGATGGCTTGAAAAAAGTCATAATGGCTACGTATTATCATAAGATTTCTACGGACGAAAGGCCGCAACATGAGTCCTGCCCTGAAGGAAACGATAGTTGATGCAAATGACGAAAAGCTGAAGCGTTTGGCACGGTGCCTGAAAAACATCCTGCAACATTACATTCCGATGTACAAAAGGCTATATTACCAATATATGAAGAACTATCAAAATTATTAAAGAGATGCTTGGGTGGCCACATGCAAAATGCAAATGAAAATTTCAACGAAACTGTTTAGCGTTCAGCTCCAAAACATCTTCATAGTGATCTAAAAATCGTAGAAGTTGCAGCATTTATAGCCGCTGCATTATTTAATGACGGACATTCGAGAATCCTGAAGGTAATGAACGATCTGAACATCACAATTAGCAGACAAAGTTTCAATTACGCCGAGCAAATGAATTAACATCGTGTAACGCCGCAAAACAAGCGCAGCT
The DNA here is from genome assembly GCA_013372445.1 of Hypothenemus hampei. Taxonomy (NCBI): domain Eukaryota; kingdom Metazoa; phylum Arthropoda; class Insecta; order Coleoptera; family Curculionidae; genus Hypothenemus; species Hypothenemus hampei. Next base: position 39,838 of record JABRWK010000309.1, on the reverse strand, counting down.
AATCAGAGACGAAGAAAGCTCGAAAAACTGGACGAGAGGAATTTTAAGATACCAACGAGCTTTATGAAGAAGAGGAAGATTTACTATATGGTGCTGGAATAGCTGTGTAACCGATAAGTTACTTTTAATAACTTTTAATTTCGTTTCTAGTTTTTAAATTTTAAATACGTTTTTCTCAAAACTACTGTTTTACACATTGCGAGCAGCATAATTGAAAAACTAATTAACCAATCATTCTGAAACTATATAATCGTTTATCTAATGACGTTTTCGATTAATTGAACCAAAAATATCTCATAGTTTATGGTTTAAACAATGTTTTTATTTACATCAAAGCTGAAAAAAATAGGTCAAAATTGATACTTTTCGTTTAAAGTCTTCTAAAATATACAATTTTAAATTTTTATCGATAAAAGTTGACTCATATACTAGATATTTCACTAATACCTGAAAAAAATATTTTTGATTTCAGAAAAAAATTGTAGAGGATGGAGTGCCCGCAATTCCCCATCTTCAGAACAACGACCGGTCTTGGATTTTTGCCAATAACTTCGTTACTTATGGTTGAAATGAATTTAAAAAAATAACAGATGTACTTTAAACCATGAATAAAATATGCCTAAAATTTAAAAAGAACCTATTAATTTTTTCCTGTCAAAAAAATTCAGGTAAACCGTTTAATTTTTAACTTTGTAAAGTAGACGTCCTGTGTTCAGGAAATATCTAATAATATCGATTTCCTTTTCTTTATTTTTATCATTTATTTTCTTTCTTTTTTTTTAATATGGAACACCCCAGTTAGACCTCACTGGGTGTGTTCTGCGCATTCTTTTCTTTTTTTTTGACGCACCTATGAAGTAGGACATATTCACGTGAAATTCACTACGCAAGCTAGTGATCATTATTTTGCGTTCTCTTTTTCTTGGTTAATTACCTAACAAAACTGACAATCGTCTTTAAAACTCCGAACAGAGGGGCCCCTTTAGACATAGGAAAACGCCGACGCCGTTTGGTAAGTCTGCTTGGATGTTTCCTTTTTTTTCTTTTCTCATTCTAATTGCGCAATCGAATTTTGTTATCTTTCTCTTTATCTTTTCCTGCACACCCCCCTTAAAAAATTAAATAAAAATGCAAAAAGAATTGTTACAACTTTGGAGTCATGTACAACAATACCACAGGGTTAGAATGACCGGATCAAAATAGGGAATAATCAATTGCCCTTCAAAAAGTATACTTAATTGTCCAAACATTTAGTTAAAAAAAGAATTACTTTATACATATATCTACTTTGAAATGTCTCTGTTTCATTTTCAATTGGCCATCCTGTATATATAGTACTAATTGAAAGGTAAAAATATGAACTAGGTTAATAATACAAGCCCATATCATAATACTTGGCCCAGCCACACTTTACTTAAATTGATCTTTCTTAATAAGCCGTAGCGGGAGATGCATAATTTATCTTTCAAATGTTATTTCCTAGATTCTTTGATAAACACATTTTAAAAATATTTTTTGTTTTAATTATTGAATTCAGTTAAAATACTTAAATTTTGCACAATAACAGTGCATCATATCATTTACCCCAAAATGTGTGGACTTACCGTTCAATGTTTCTTCTAGATCTAGTAGGATTTTCAATAATTAAACCGTCCAATGTTGATTTCTCCTCGTCATCAGGATATGATGACGCAAATTTAGAAAAATAGTGTATGGCTAAACAATAGGTATAGAATTACGTAACGAAATCGCAAAATCAGACTAATGAGGCCATTCACGGGTTACAAATTAGGAAGAAACTATTAATAAGAGGTCTAACAATCAATTACCCGGAAAATTCTTTTAGCGAGTTCAGTGTCCATCCTAAAGTGTTGTCAATACTGGTATTTCAAATTAGAGACATTCAGGAGTTAATAATAAAAATTTCATTCAAATCCCTCAAGTATAGTGAAATTATATTAAAAAAAACAAATTTTGACAGAATTTATTTCAGAGCAAACATGTACGTGAGAAGAATCACCAAAATTATGAAGGAAATCGTTGTTCAAATTGCGGAATTTAATTGAAATCGTTTAATCAAATTGCGAACTCTTGTTGGAATCAGGCAACCGACGAATACATGGCAAAAATTATAAAAAAATCACATTTCCTGTGTTTAGTTAGTTGCCCTGATAAGTGATTACCTTTTTCGAAAAAATATTTCACCAATACGAACAGTTTAGCGAGTCCCGTTTCGAAATATACCGTTCGAGACAGATAAAAGTGAACAAATCTTCAAGTCATTTTTCCAGATTTGGGCAAATTTAGATAGATATGCACTGTGAGTAGAAAGTATGGAAATTTGCTTACATTTCCTGAAATATACGTTATTTAATAGAACTCTTTTAAAGAAAATTGATGGGCTGAAAATGTCAAAGATTTTTAAAATATTTGCAAGTCTACAGGTTAAACCATAAATTGGGGGTCGCTATCAACTTCATTATTTTAAGTGGAACACCATACACACAGTCAAAAAAGTTTTGCATATTTTGAAAATGCATTAAATTTTAACAATGAATATCTTTCCAACCACTGGTTGAATTTTAATGATTTTTTTTTAATTGTAGCCCTATTATGGGTGAATATCATACAGCAAGGAGATGCCCCAAAAAGAAAATCTTCATATTGTACAGGGCGTGTAAAGAGTGTCATGTTTTTATCATCAAAGTTCAACGTCTTCTGTGGGCAATACAAGGTAGTTCAAACATTTGAAAACCATACAGTCATATAGCCTGATGTCTAATGAGTATTTTGTTTTTTTAATCGCCCCTCTCTCTTACACCCTTCTAGAGATATTCAGCTTTTTACGACTCTTTGCATTTTTTCAAATGAAGCTTATTAAGTTGCCGGACAAAATTAGCCAAAAATTATCATTAATTGTATTCATTGAACACATGGTAACCTGAGAATAGAGACTAAAAGCTAATCTACTGTATAATTTTTATGCGCCTCAGCCACTTGGTATTGCCCATAGAAGACGTTAAATTTTGATGAAAAAACATGTCACTATTTACACGCCCTGTATGGTATGCAGATTGTATTTTTTGGGCATCTCCTCGTTGCAGCATATTCGTCAATGACAGGGCTATAATTGAAAAAAAAATCATTAAAATTTGACCAGTCGATGGGAAGATATTCGTTGTCAAAATTTAATACATTTTCAAAATATGCAAAACTTTTTTGACTGTGTGTATTTTTTATCATGTTTGGTTTACCTTTTCAACGTCTATTCACCACTAAACAGATTTTTGGATTGGTTGCAACGTTGCCAACTTTTTAAAATTTTTCAATTTATAAATCTTCACAAAACAATGGATATTGAAACAATCACTGTAATTTTTGATGAGATTTTTTGAAGGTGGTTTCACCAAGATTGAATAAATCCACCAATCGGATTTTACAAGGAAAAACAAATACAAGATGTTTGAAAGTTAACATTGAACTCTAGATATTTTGAATGAGTTTTAACATTTTGGATGGGTAACTGAACAAAAACGAAAATCCATCCTTAAAAATAATTTTTAGCAAAAATGCGAAATTCAATCATTCCGAGCACAATGAAAACAAAATCGCAGCACTTTGAAATTTTCAGGATGTCTTTGGGACACTTTGAGTTTAAAAACGTACAGTCAATATCCTTAGTTTATTATTTGCACAGTTAGCCAAGTTAAACGAATATCCTTAAAAACGCAATTTTTCACCTATTTTTTAATCAACATTTTCGACTGAAAACATTCTTTTTAATCAAAAATCAATAATTGCGACTTGTAAAGAATACTTTGAAGTTTTAAAAACCCTACTCGAATTTTCTAGACCATCATTATTTCCCAAGTTATTCATTACCAAAGTCTAAATTGATTTTTTTCTTTTGAGTGACGATAACTCAATGAGGAGTTGTTGTACGAAGTTCATGGAACACTCAAATTAAAGCGGATAAAATGACCTAAAAAAGCTTTATAGTGAAACCACTGAAAGAATTTTATTAAAGTCCGTGAATCTTTTGAAAAGCAAGTAAAAAGTTAAAAAAAAAACCTTTTTTTCGATGATTTTCTTTTAATTACTTAAAAACAGTCGATGTTAAAAATGTTGTCAAGATCTGAAAACTAGAAACTTGGAGCTTTAATTTGTTTCTTTTGAGTCTGTTCTACGACTATATTTCACCAAGTTACAGCTTTTTGAAAATAACTTAAAAATTTTAGATGTTTTTTACATCCTTTAATTTTTGTACCCACTGTATATAAGAAGTGATAATTTGTTGTTACTTGTTGAGCTCATTAAAATGATAAATACTGACCAATTTTGAGCAAGAAATGATTACTTGCCACACCTCAAAAAAGTAAAGGAATATTTTTCTAAACGTAATGTTCGGTTGTTCGAATGCATTTCCAGCAACCCCAATTGAAGATTGTTATGCTAAAATCAATCAATCCACCAAATGTAAATTTTGAATTAACGGATAAATTATATTACTTTTCATGATTTTTGATCTACCTTATCAAAACTATAACAAAACTATTTCTTATTTGCAATATACAGAGTGCGATAAAAGTTCTGCAACTTTTTTTAATAAAAAACATCTTGCGAAAATTAAATAATTTTTCTTAATATGTAGATATCAGTAAATTCGTTATTTAATTCCCTATCGAATTGTATATTGCACGTTTGTACCTAAATTTTTTATGTGAGATGTTCAATAATCGTGAAAAGATTCGTATTTCAATTATTTCTTTATATGAGCAAAATAAAAGTCAGATAGAAATTGCTCGTTTGCTTAGTGTAAAATAATGGTGGTGTCAAGAGCAATCAAACGTTTTAAAGAGTAAGGTAACACCAAAGACTGTCCTCGAAGTGAAAACCTTGGAACATATTCGATGATAATGTAGTGCGCGCCGCAGTTGATCAATTTCCACGACGTCTTAATGCTTGTATCAAAGCAAAAGAAAACATTTTTGAAAATAACGGTTTCTAGGCAATATTTTATATCTTTTCAATAGTGATTACGTATTTTGTTGTTCTTTTTCAATAAAATTTTATCATGTAATAATTGTCTACAAAGTTGCAAAACTTCTATCGCACCCTGTAATAGTTTATTCCTACATCCGGCTAATCATACATTAGAAAAAAAAATTGTAGCTTTGTTGCTTCTTACATAACAGAGCCAATTTATTACCAGTTGGCGTATTGCGGCACATCTTAAAAATTGTTGAGGGTCAAGCCAGCAAGAATTGTTTCAGGATTGAAGACAACTTTCAATTAAGTTTTGTCAAAATTATTTAAAACAATGAAAAATTGTATCCCAGTTATCAACACACCCGAAAAAATAGCGCAATGGTATGATGCAATACTCTCTTGGGCCATTTGATGTAATTTGAAGTTATTTCTTACACTCTTAATTTTTTCGTAGTGTTTGTGTTTTAAAGGATAATTATTTCATAAAATTTATCACTTATATTCTTAACATCCAGTCCAAAACACTAATTGTAACTTAAAACGCTTTTATAAACATACCCAGGGACCTTAGTATACCATTCATCAAAGACGCGATCATTCGGTCCTCTTTGAAATAGCAAGATCGGTTAACCCTTTTATTTCCAATGGGATATACATATAGAGTATTACCCATAAAATCCGCATCATATGCAAAATTTTTAACTCATGAATTTAGGTACATTTTTACTTTGCTTTCTGGTTGTGCTTCAAAAATGATGAAAAACGACATACAAATCGAAAAACAAATGAGTGCCTATAACTGTAAAATTGCAATATTTTAATTATTTCCCAAAATTTTGAAAAATCACAAAGGAAAAAGTTTCTTAGTTTCTTATTTTTTACCCATATGTCAATTTTCAACTTTTTCGGATGACTTTCATTTTTTTTAATTTTAGGTTTATTTTCGTCACAAATCAACAAAATTTCAACTTTCTCTTGAAAAGATAGCATATTGCTTGCGACAACAACTTATTTATTTATTTTTAACAATTATGTTTGCAATCTGTCTACTAAACATATAAAAGTTACAACAATCAGCAAACTGTCTCAAGGAATATTACAAGTGTTAACAAACTTCTTTGCATCCAAAGACAGTTTGGTCATGTATCGATTATTCAGAACCTCTGATGTAGCACAAGTGGGTGGGCTCTTTTGAGTATCCTAGGGACATCTGCGTCGACTTGGAGAAGATTTCTGGCTACTTGATTTGGATGATTTTTTAAACGGTCCTGACATTTCAGTGAGAATCGAGTGATTTCCTCATGACTAGTTGGAAGTTTTAAGTCTTTGTGAATTTCGTCATTTTGAACATACCATGAGGCTTGCACAATAAGCCGTAAAATTTTGAATTGAATTCTTTGTAGTATTTCTTAGTTTGAATTACTTGTTGTACCCCAAAGTTGTATCGCATATGTCCATATGGGTTTTAGTGTGGGTAAAGGAATGTTTTGTTTTTCAGTGATAACGTGGATTGGCGTCCAAGAAGTCAGTATATTTTGTTCAGATTAAGTTATTTTCTTTTTGCCTGAATATGTTGTCTTCAGATGAGACAACGATCTAAGTATAGTTCTAAAAACATTATATGTTCCTTCATGGGGATTTTTTCACTGTCAAATGTAACAGGAGGATAAATGACTTTTTTCATCGTAAATGTGATATTTATTTGGTTAACTTTGATTTTCTAGTTACTGAACTACTGTTCGAGTTTATGTAGCTCATTTTTTTTTCTTCGTCTATTACTTTTAATACTGTGTCGTCAGCACAAGTTGTGACTGTGACGTTTGTATTCGTTGCTAGATCAGCAGTGTATAGTATATACTATATACTATATAGAGTACTGGTCCCGGCACTGAGCCCTGTGACACTCTAGATTCAATCTTGTAGAAGTCCAAATATGCTTCTCTTCCTTTTACTCTAAAAAATCGATCATCCAAATAGGCTTTCATCAGCAGAAAGAACTCGGGTAGTTTTCTTTTAATTTTGTATACGAGTTCCTTATGCCATACTTTGTCAAATGCCTGGCATTCTATGAATAATTCATAGAATTATCAAATTATTTGATAACAACTTATAATTTGACAATTTATTGACATGGAAAAATGGTTTCCGTGATTAATTTTTTCAAATATTTTTATGACCTTATACGTTTTGAACTTCATATAGGAATAGAAAAAAAATTTTAAAAAATTAAAATCGTCGAGAGAGTTGAAAGTTGACATATTAGTAGAAAATAAGAAACTTGTTTCTTTATGATTTTTCAAAATTTTGCAAAATAATGGAAGATTTTGCATTTTTATGTAAAAAATGACAATTTGACAGATATAGAAAGTTATTGGTTTTTCGATTTATATGTCGTTTCTCATCATTTTTGAAGCATAACCAGAAAGCAAAGTCAAAATGTACCTAAATTCATAAGTTAAAAAATTTTACATATGATGCGGACTTTATGGGTGACACTACATATTAATATGTCCCATAAAACCATACATCCAAAAATAGGTTCATTGACTTGCGAATAACTAAATCAGTTAAAATAACGACTTTTTTTATAGTGAGAAAATAAATTGGGAACCGAAGGATTAAGGCAGCATCCCAATCAATTGGCCAAAGGACTGATGATCTCCCAACGCGGCTGAAGCGGTACCACTCCCATACCGTTTTGCGAAGCATTTGATTTTAGCTCAATTTATGACATTACCTAATAACTGATGTACCAAATCTAAAATACTCTTATTTAAGCTTACTATTCAGTGTTAAGGAATTCTATTCATTACCTCTCAAGAGGCAGATTGTAGAAAGCAATATTTTTTATGCTTATACTTTATGCTTTGTGCTACTTTATGCTTACTAATAGCTGTTTATCTTAGGAATTATTGTACATATTCAAAGTACAAATTTCAATAGAAGAAAATACGTCATCAGGATTTGAGCAGAAAAACCCTCGAAGTATGGCCAGTAAAAAAGTTGAAGTGTGCAAACCTTAAGATTGCAGAACTGACCTAATGAAATGAGTAAAAATTTGAAAATACATACATACATATATTATTACATAAGGAAATCGCATTATGACGTTAGAATTAAAAAATAATGTCCTTTCACATTGGTAAAACTGTTTAGATTTACAGAATGTTACAATATTCGTGTACGCAGATTGTGTGATGTGTGTATTTAAGAGGTTGCATGGGTTTCGACGGCTAAAAAGAAACATATTTTCTCTAATTTTTTTTTTAATATACGAAAAGTATTATGTTATCTACACTTTCGAGTATATGAAAGAGCAATAATATTCAAAGAAAATGGTATAAAATTTTGAAAATTGAGACGTTGTGGCTTGGTTTTCGGGAGCCATTTCAGAATAAAGTATCCTCGCAGTGGACAAGATAACTCATAATGGCTTTATCTGAAATCAAAAGACTAAATATTTTATGTTAGTAGGTGAGTGTAGCTAGTGCTTGAAGGAACGATTTTTATTTTCATTAATTACAACTTGTTTTACAAGACAACACATGGTTTTGAGTTTACTAAAAATTGTATTTGTTTGCATATAACTCTGCCAAAAATTCATATTTCAGTTTTTTTTTAAACCCTTCATTCAAGCACTAGCTATACTCACCTACTAACATAAAATATTTAGTTCTTTTATTTCAGATAAAGCCATCATGAGTTGCACGAGGATACTTTATTCTAAAGTGGTTTCCGAGAAACTAGCCACAACGGCTCAATTTTTAAAATTTTTAAATGAAAATTTTATACAATATTTTTTTTAATATTCCTCTTTCATGTGCTTGAAAGTGTGAATAACATAATTCTTTTCTTATATTAAAAAAATAATTAGAGAAAATATATTTCTTTTTAACATTGGAAACCCATATAACCCCTTAAAGCTTCCAAAATTAAGCAAAAGTTTCTAAACTAAATATAGTCAATCACAAAAGCCTATCTACATACACCCTACAATTTGCTAAAGACTTATAAACGAATAAAATAAATGTATTTATTTTACTCAAGTAAATTCTCTTCTTAAAACTGTTTAGTGATTTAATCCAAAAACCACTTAAAAAAAATTTGCCACTGACAATAATAAAAGGGAAAATACAATTAACATTCCACAAAAGCCTACATACAGTAATAAAAGATGTAAATAATTATTATTTTAACTGAGTATATTACTTTACCTAATACTTTGTTGGCGTTCCATTCATTTCTAATAATAAAACTGCCTGAAGAAGCCGAGACATTAAAGACACAGGACTTTCGATAATGTCCGGTAGTATTTCAAATCAAGAAGTTTTTAGACCGTTTTCTAATGATTCTTTATTTGTTATATGAATTTTCCTAATTCTGCGTTCTAATTATTCCCAGAGATGTTCAATAAGGTTGAGATCAGGTAATTGAAGAGGAAAATCGAACTGTTCTGGCACATTATACACACACTGTGTCATTCATTCATATGTAATTTCAATCGTCAATATCTCGGTAACCCTTGAGTTTAGGTATAGGACATAGTACATTAACCATATGTAGAATTTGACGTAGAATTCAAAAATGCAATAAAAAATAAGGGTTTCAATTTGAAAAAATGAAGTTGGTGGTCGAAACTTGTTTTTGGGCCACTCTGTATACATGAATTTAACATAAAAAAACCGCATTCAAAAATAAAGATATACGTGTCCGAGCGTTTTTCAGAAAAACCAACCCCTGAATTTTAAATGAATTTATTCCTTACTTTATGGACACAGTGTACAATACCCACTTGTGAACAATCATAGTTGTGTTTAGAATCGTTGTCCTGTTAAAAAATCCATGGATCACCAAGCTGCAATTTTTTAACTGATGCTAACAAATTGCCTTGCAATATCTATAAACATTGTCTATGGTCCATAGTAGAATCAATAAACACCAAATTTCGAATTCCCGCCGTTGCCAGCGAATCCCAAACCATAATATTACCACTACCGTGTTTTACAATTTTAATCAAATTTTTGCGATTTTAGTTCTTCATTGACTTTTCGTCATAGCTTCCCTTTCCCATCGTAATCGAAAATGTCAAATTTAATTTCGTCTATAAATTAAACAATTTTCCAAAATTGCAAGTTTTTGTTTATGAGTTCATTTGCAAAATCAATTTTTTTTTGTCTGTTCTTCTCTGAAATGAATGATTTTTTATGTGAAATTCTTTCATGACATCCTTCTCCACGTAAGATTCTTCTGATTGTTTCGATGTATACGACTTTTCCACTAATGCGTCCTACTTCAGGCGCTTTGGAGCATTTGTTTTTGGTTCTTGTCTAATTAATTTTTAAATTTACCGAAAATCTTTCAATATCTGTGGTTGTCCTTTACGAGGTTTATTTAAAATAGTGCCTCTAGTATTACAATTGCTAATGATACTTTGAACTATGCTGCGTATTAAATTAGCTACTCCTAAAATTTTTGTTTATTTCTCTTTGAAATTGTTTAATAGAAACAGGAATTTCTGTTCTTTTATGATGTAAAAAAAAGCACTGACTAAAATTTTGACATAAATATATTAGACATCAGTTAGTATCAGATTCAAACTAAAGTTCAAAAGTGATAAATAAAACGGAAACAACTATTTTCTATCACATTAAACGAAGGTATATGCAAACTTTTGTAGAGTATAAATCCTATGTTTCTTTCGATTACTTAAAATAATAATTTCGAGGAACCAATTTTCTATAAAATCTACATATTACTATTAAAATAATGTAAACTTTTAATAAAACCATGACATTGTATTAATTAATTTCCATAATACTATAAAATCCCAAGGCACATGTGGACTTTCGTGACTGTCTGTATGTTACAGTTGTAGAACAAAAATTTCAGAAGGGTATGTCTTATAATGTCCATTCACGGTACAGTTATCCTGCAGTCCGCGAACTGCGAATTTCCACTGACCATTAAAACATAAAACAAAACTTCATATCTATGACACTGCAGGTCCATAACTGTCAGTTGCCTGTACGTGTATGCATAAAAATTAACTGCAGTTCTGAAAATCGTTATATCTAGACTGCAGATATAAACTTTACGTGAACAGACATCATTACTGGTTCTTAAACTTAAAAATTATTAAGTCGAATGGCTATTGTCATTGCTATCATTCGTTGGTAAATTTTATTATTTAGATTCACTGCATTATTTCTTTTTGTATAATGAATTTCTGTTTTTCTATTGATAAGTATTTTCTTCTATTAAAATTCATACTTTAGCTGCACGCAAACCTGCTATTATGTGAATGATATTTATAAATTTCAACTGGGCAAAGAGATATGATTCGAGACTCGTATTTATAATTTTTGGTCAGAAACAAGCGTCAAAACTAATTTTACTTAAAACCGAAAATACTTACCACATACTGAGGATATTCAAACATATAAGTCATTTCACATTTATCTCCTGGTTCACGATCAGTTAAGAAAAACACTAATCCACCCAAATAGAATATCGTGACTACGAGGCAAATTATAAAAAACACTATTTTAAAATTATCCTTTAACATTGTTTTTATGTTATCCTAAAAATTGCTAAAAATTTATCGCAAACGGAGTAACCGACACCTTCACAGTTTGTTTATTTTTATTGACGTTTTCAGCCGGGTACCAGTTCTGCCATCCAAAAAATATAGTAACTTTAAAATGTTACTAGAAGTCACTAGAAAAAATAAAATTCTATTACTATAGACCTATAAATAAATGTATAAAAGAATTCTTTATATTTCTTTTTGAAAATAAGAAGAAATACATAGTACTCATATAAGACTTCAGGGAGAAGAAAATCAGGATTCCGGTAGTAGTTGACTTAGGCACGAGAGAAATCAAATTGTCTTAATAATTAATTTTTTTTCCCCAGCCACGTAGGGTAAATGTGCCTTAGTTCGGCCTTGCCCGATTGTCGGCCACTTTGACACAACTCCATGATTTTATATCTATAAAATATGTATATATAGATATATTATTGTACAGGTGGCCGACAATTAACACATTTTCTTAAGTGGCCGACAATTGGTGCGTTTACCCTATGTTATTTTTCAAAAGTTATTGAAAATTCAGCTTTCTTTGCAAAATGCAAAATAATAAAAAATGGTGTTACATTTTGCCAACTTGATAAGACTTCATTAAATATTTATAACAATTGTCAGTTGTGTGAAAGAACATCTATGATTTAAGTTTAGGGGATTTAAGGGTTAACACTTGACATTCAATTTTGAGTAAAACAAACACGAAGTTATTCTCGTTTTTAACTTATCAGGTTTCATGAAAAATATTAATTATTAAAATTTTAATATTTCATCAAACAATATGTAGTTCATAATTATATGCTTAAAAGTTATAGAACATATGAGACGCTTAAAGTTCGTTCCAGTTAAGAGTGCAGTGGTAGGTGAACCTAAATGTACCTGATTTACACGATAAAAAAATCGTAACATTCAATGTGAATGCTGATTACAACGCCACCACGTGGAGCATATATTTTATAGGGTAAATCGGGCTCGTTTCTAAACCAATCACAGAGCCGTATTTTTAGTCTCTACACTTCTCCACACTACACTCTTAACTGGAACGGACATTAGTCACACAATTTGAGTGTTTTCAAAATATGTATTTTTGGTTGGCTATATTTAAATTGAGTATTTAATAAATCCATTAACGCTTCGATTACAATAAAAAAAATTACCTTGATTTTACTAACAATTTCTATTTCATGGTATATTTTTTTAAAAAGAATTTATTGTAAAATATTTACTAAATAAACATAGAGCATTAACATAGTATATAATATACCGTCCAACTTACACCAATAATAAAAAAATATTGCTTAAAATGCAAAGTCTTATAATTGCTCTTATAACTTAGATTTTAGACTAGACATTAACTTTTCAAGTTTCATGGCTTGCTGAAGATTGCCCTTAATCTTTAATTTTCCAGTCATATAAGCGGTGGCGGGCTTCACTTTTCCAGCAAAAAGATTAAAAAAATTCTTGCTATCCATGGTCAGTGTAGCGTCTGCTGCTACAGGTGGCTCTCCTTGACCACAAGAGCCAGATCCTGTTTTCAAATCAATAAACCTAAAAAAAGGAGAAATTCCTTAAAATAATCTTTGATAAAAAGTTTTCTTACCATTTTCCAGCTTCATCTCCAGTAACAACAAATGCAAATACCGCTTGAGTTTTGCTTACAGTTTCCGGAGACAAGTTACTCTCAATTGCTTTGAATAACTTGCCTACTTCGCCTACGGGTTCTGCTTCCTTAGGTGGGGACTTTGTTTTCTCAGAAAAGTTCTTGAGGGCTCCAGCGGGGAATTCGGCGTCAACAAAGAAATCCGGAGTTAAATCAGAGGCGTATGCGGGATCACAAGCGTACTGCACTAAGTCAGTGATACCCTCATTTTTTAAGACGTCCTCGTCAATGAAAAAATTTCCTGTGTTTGCCTTAGAGTCTTTAATTAATATAGCGTAAGCGGCATCTGCGCATATATCAGGTTTCCTGCATTTACTAGCCACTTCCTTACCGCCTAACATCTCCATAGCAGCAGTATGAATAGCTTTAATTTGATATTTTACATTATTGTTGTTACATATTAACATTATAGAGAGATCTTACCAGTTTTCGGCCACAAGGCGTTAACAGCTATACCAAAAGATTTAAATTCTTCATGCATCCCTAACACGCACATAGACATGCCATATTTGGCAATCGTGTAAGCTACATGATTTTGAAACCAATGTGGTTGCATGTTTAATGGAGGCGACAAATTAAGAATATGGGGATTTTTGCTCTTTTTCAAGTATGGAAGGCACTCTTTTGATCTACGAGAGGATTTTTAGTATTTTCATCAATGTTTAAATCAAACTTACACTAAAAATGTTCCTCTAGTATTAATGTTATGCATCAAATCGTATTTTTTCATGTCAGTCTCAGCGGTCCCTGTTAAGGAAATGGCCGAAGCATTGTTTACAAGAATATCAATTCCCCCAAACTTTTTAACAGCTTCTTCTATAGCTTTTTTTACCTGTGTTTCATCTCGAATGTCCACCACACAGGCCAAACTCTTGCCTCCTTCTTTTTCCACTGAAATGATTATCAATAATTAGTACTTTTTTTTACCAATAAGTTACCAGAACTATTCCATAACTGGCTGCTGATATATACCAAATAAACTGGCTCGCTATTGGTTTAGTTTGCATGAGCAGTCAGTTATAAAACTGTTATTTTCTTATTTTGAAAATATTTGTAAAATATATTTGCTTACCTTCTTCGGCCGCAGTATATATGGTTCCAGGTAGTTTTGAGTGTGGAGTAGCAGTTTTGGCTGCAATGACAATGTTGGCCCCATCTCTGGCCGCTTTCAATGCTATAGCTTTCCCTATACCTCTACTGGCCCCAGTTATAAATAAGGTTTGTCCTGCTAGTTTACTACATACAAAAATTATAATTAGATTAAAGAGGAAAATATAAGTTTATTAAATTAGGAAAACCTTCGACCCACTAAGAGGCAAATAAATGAATGTTTCATATTTGAAAGAAATATTAAAATTTGGATTTTTCTTAAATGTTTAAACTTAAAAAACTTACCCTGTATTTATCATAATGAGTACTTTAGTTTTACTACGATTTTGTCAGTTTATAGTGGTGAAATTAATGAATTTGGATGGGTTTAATTGTCACCAGTGCATTTAGCGATAAACCAAAGAAAGCGAAGTCCAAAGTTCTAGATAAAAAAAAAACCTGCACTCCACCAACGGTGTTGACAAACAAAAATAAGTCTAGCTTATGACGTTTTCACCACGTAACAGTAGTTCAAATGAGGTAGTGACGTTGCCAAGTAGTGCAAAGTTTATTAACTTTATACTAAGAAACAAAATTGCATTAATCATAATTTTTTTATTTTAAAAAAAAAGAATTTGCAGTTAATCACTCAAGCATACAACAGCCTAAAAATAACCTTTTTTAAAGAAAACCGGTTGACTAGAACAATCGTTTCCGCTAGAAATGTCTTTTTTGTTAGTTCAACTTAATTTCTGCTTGACTCTTTCTTTAAAGTCAAATGCATTTGGCTTTCAAATCCTCTCGTTGTTGTCTGAATTCTTCAACCAAAAGCATTCTTTCTTCATACAACTCCTGTTGTTCTTGTTCAAACACTGAAAACTTGGCCACAATTTCTTGAGTTGTTAATAGAGGTTCCTTGTCATCCACAGGTTTGATGTTATCCCTCAAAGTCTTCCAATCTTGATACTTCAATGAATAAAATAAGCATTTGCTAGGTTCGGACAATTTACAATAAACATTAATTAGGCCTCTGTAATCATACTCTAGGCCGGAATAAGCAGGTCCAAACAATTTCATGTTAATTTCTATTGAACGGAAATAAAGTTGTTCAGCTTCTGTGTACTTTTTCATGTGATAATTATACAGCGAGGCTAAATGGCCAACGCTTAGACCTACTTCGTAATCGTCTGGTCCTAGAACATCTTCTTTAATTTGTATGGATTTTAAATGCATTTTCTCGGCTTCATCGTATCTTTTCATCGATTGATATAATCTAAAACAATTAGAACTTGTTGAAAATTAGCTGTTTTTTTTTCAAGTATAACGTGCCTTCCTAAGTTGCCATAATGCTTAGCCGTTTGCAGGTTCTTCTCCCCAAAAGACGATTGGCTTAATTTTAAAGCTGTCGAATGTATCTCTTCTACGATATTCAAAGAATGATCAGTTTTGATTTCACTGTAATTCATATTCAAAGCAATTTCTTCAAGAATAAGAGCCTTAACGCGCTGGACTGAGGCCACAAGAAGGTGATTTATTGGTAAAAGTTTCTTCATAATTTGTATGGAATTGTCCGCATGAGTTCTAAGACAACAAAATTAGTGATTTTTAATTTGCAAAAATAAAACTCACTTAGCTAATGCAAAGTCCCCGGAATTGTACTCGCTCACATACAAAGAATAAGCAAGATCTTCGTGGGTTAGTGCAAGTAATATGTTGTCAATCCGAAAATAGGATCTTCGTCTGGCTAAAGCCTTTTCATATGCAGCCACACTTTCCTTAACATAGTCGGAGTTTAATAGAAAATGACCATAATCCATGAGGACATCGGAAACTAGTGGGCATGCATAAGATGTTTCTAGTAATTCACATAAATTGATAGCTTGTCGAATCAGGAAACCAGCTTGTAAATATTTCCGTTTTCCTATACATGCTTTTGAGGTTTGCCTTAAAATTTCTATTGATGTTCTGAAACAAAATTGTTAAATTAAATAAAGTAATGTAGAATAAAAGATACTTGCCTGTTTGTAAGCCCTAGTGGAAGTAGCTCAAAAGCTTTCAAAGCCCAATTATATGACTAAAAATATTTTCACTTAGTTAAAAGTTGGAAAATAGTATCATTGCTTTACCTCATCAAAATAGCTAAGAATGTAACAGTAATTTGATAACACAAGAAACGTGGATATCAAACTAGAAATAGGACAAGTCATTTCTATTGTCTCTAATAATTTCAGTAATTTTTTACAAGTTTTTGCAGCACTAGTAAACTCACAATATTGAGATTCCGAATACAATCTCCTGAAAGCTATAGGAATAATTCACACACATAAAACAACTCTAATGGCACTTACAAATAGTAACATTCTAACATTGGTACAGACAATTTCGCTTTTTTCTTTTTAAGCAAATGTTCAGTCACTTCTAAAAATTTTAGGCTGGATGCAAATAGACCTAATTCCTTTAAAAAACCACTTATTCCTAATCCTAATCGTATCAGGTCAATATCAGCTGGTTCATTATCAAGAAATGCAGATTCGGAGAATGTCTTATAAAGAGTCTCTGTTACTTTAATATCGTGAATAAGAACTTCCTGATAGCATAACAACAGGAATGATTTCCTTTCTCCTTTGGTTTGCAGAACTTTGTCAATTGCGTGAATGCATGAGAATTCTTTGGAAAGTAGACATAAATGGCTGTTGTGATAATACTGTGAACAATAGCATAATTGTAACTTTAATTCCTATTAAACTTAAAAATATTACATATTTATAAATGTCCAGTAATACGTGGTTGGGCAGTATCAAAAGTTCTCTTCTACATCTGTACTCCAAAGCATATTCTTTGGCTACAGCACGTATCGCCTGATTATATAATGATCCTGGACGGCAATGGGGAGACATTATCTTATTTGAACAAATATTTATCAAATAATTATTTCCAACTTTAAAACACCTTTGAAAATCATCTGACTAAAGTTATGACAATAACTTTTATGTTTACACCACCTACAATTGAAAGTAGTACTAGAAAAGTATCGATAACACTATCGATAACTAATCATAGTTCTGTTTCAAAATCTGTCATCAAGAATTTCAAGTTACACTCAATCAGAAATAATCTTGGGGGCTTTTGCATGACGTAAATCTTTCATAGACTCCAGGGCTGCGTTCAGATATGTAGGTAAAATGCATCCGGACGTTCTAAAATCGGTTTTGCACTATGGGATATACTTATAATAGAATGAGATAGAATGTCATATAATATGGTGAAAAGTCGGCTTTAGAACGTCCGGGCGTACTCCACTTACATATCTGAACGCAGCCCAGTTAGCTTCAGTAAAATTATATGAATTTGGTTGTATGACGTGAAGCTAATGTCAATTATAATTATTAAAAAGAAGACATAATGTCCTTGGCGTACTTATTAGTGATGGGCGAACTCGAGTGAAAATTAACCTGTTATCCGGTTATTCGAATAACCGTCATCACTCGGTTATTTTATTCAAGTATTCTAACGAAAAATAACCTGATGAAGTACCGGGTATTTAAAAACCTTACTCGTTTACTCGATGACAAATTTGAGTAAATAATCAAATAACCTGAACAAATTCACTCGTAACTCAACAATCGGAACTAGTAACGCAAACTTTGTAATTTGTGCTTGTTCGTATGCATTGTATGCAACATTCAAGGTATGAAGTATTTTTAATAAACATTCAACAGACACCAAAATAGAATTTTCAAAAATATTTAATGAAAAAAATAGATCATTTTAATTGAATAACTAATACAAATAAACTCTAAATTCATAATTCACATGCAAAATTCATTAATTCGATTTGTTCGGTTTTATTCGCAAGTGCGCCGAACAGGCACGGTTATCATTTTGGGTTCTACAAGTACAAGTTATAAGTAAAGGTGTATGGTGTCAAATGTCAGGAAATCACTCGAGTGATCATTCAACTACTTATTCGGTTATTGAAATAACTCGGTTATGCCCATCACTAATAATAATATAATTTCTATGCCGAAAATAAACACTGGTGGGCACATAGCACTCAAAAATAATGCTTCTTCTGCTTCCTTTCGGTTTTCTTGGCTCTGCCACCTAGGCAATCGCCAGATCAGTGCAACGAAGAACTCAGATAATCGGGTCGAAACCCCCAAGTAACTCCAGATTAAGAACACTAATAAAACTAGATAATCTTTACAACATTTGAGATACTTAAAAAAATATGTTAAAATTATCAAGGTTAACTTAGTTCTGCTTCTTCTAACGAAAGAAAGGACTAATGAATACATAACATGG
>JABRWK010000309.1:0-10812 GCA_013372445.1 Hypothenemus hampei | reverse complement strand
GCATATCACACAATTCACGGTTTAAGTATTCGTAAGCCATGATATTAATTATTTAAGTCATTGACAAAAACAACTGGTACTGCTTTAATTGTTTAAAATATACGAGGAAAAACAAAAGTGAATTAATAAGTTTAAAATCAGTATAAGTTTCAATGTGCAAATATGGCCAAACCGTTGAATTTATTGACTTGAATAAAGAGTACCTTTTTGTAGGAAAATAATCATACCTTTAAACTGACGCAGTTTATTTTGTTAAAACTAAAGAAACAAAAAAGATACAGGGAAAATAAAAGTTTGGATGTAGGTAAAGTGCCCTCAAATGGCATATTTTAAAACCATTTTTGCTACGAGAATATAAGATTTATTACACTTGTCCCTCATACCAAATATCATTTTAATCGGTTATCAAATAGCGACAAAAATTGGAAAAAAAGAAAAAAAATTTCCAACTTTGACAGGCCATAACTTGAAGAATATTGAGATTTCGAATTTTTGTTACTGGACATCCTATCATTATTTTTACATGTAGAATTACCCCTTAGAGTTTCCTGACGTATTTACAAAACACCCTGTATAGAATATTCATTTCAATCCTTTAATATTAGTTTAAATACTAATTCCTATTAAATTTTGCAAAAGTATTAAATTTTTAGATATGGGTACCTGGGTACCCCGGGTATTGAACAAGTAGATATCTGGGTTTTGGCCCTAAGATCTTTTTTTTTGCATATTTAAATATTGTAACACATAAATGTTTTGGATATTGAAAAATTTATTCAGTATCAGTTGTCACGTCGAAATAAGAAAATGCCGTACAGTGAAAATGTAAATGTTCGCTTTAACATGGGACCTGTTGTAAGTTTAGAAATTACTGCGCAAACCAGAAGAATATCTACACGAGGTGATATAACTATAAATGTGAAATTACCAAGACAAAATGCCCCGGTACTTTCGGAACAAATTGGTCTTGAAGACCCCTAAGACTATGCTACATACTTTGTGGCAACGTTGAGGCTTTCAAGGATCTTGCCCAGGGTGGTCGTTATTTGGACGATTTTAAAAAGTTACCATTTACCCTCTCTAATTCTGTAGATTATATCTAGAAAAACATTTAGAAAAAATCCCTGAATGAATATTACAAGAATCTTTTTACGTCATTACTTACCAATAAAGAGGATTTTCTCCCACGAAACTTCACCTCCAAAACATCTGATGAAAAAAACAAGAGGCTCTCTTGGAACTTTCCTATTCAAAAAAAATTGCACTTTTAAAAAGCGTTTTCAGCTTTTTAATTTTTTCAGGTTCTGTCTTGGCCTCTTCCACTTTATTTAAATCTTCATCCAAAACGAAATTATCAATTACGACATCATCCTGAACCAAATCAGTGGTGATTTTCAATATTAAATAATTAAGAGCTGAAATGCGTTCAGACGTAAATGCTTCTTCATCAACTAGATTTTTTTCAGTGTCTTCCACAGCCAATTGTGAACTGAACTTTGGAGTATAATGTAATTTAGGCTGTGGTACAATCGATAATTAACAAAGCCAAGAAGAATTGTGTAAAATTTCACAAAAATGGACATAATTTTGAAATCCACTTCTGATTTTTGTTGGGACTCAAAAAAGAAATGGTGTGGAACAATCCAGGTTATAGTTTCTCCTTTGATTTCGGCCTGATAGTAATAACCTAAAACAAAATATATTTTTGTAGAACTTCAAAGTTGTTTTATAAAAGAATCGTGATCAAATTAATTTCCTTTTGAATGGAAAGCCTGTCTTACCTTTTATTGAAATAAAAACTTTATGTAATATTATTATTTATTTATTAAATAGGGGAAATATGTTAGTTAAACAGATGATTAATCCTAAAAAGTCAGTTTTACGATTGGACTTTAAGATAGGTTTACCATCAGTGTCTTTTAAATTCTGAATATACACCATAAAAATGTGTGCATACAGTTTAAGAGTATCATAATTCTGGACCTGAGTATTAAAAGGGCCAATCTTCATTTTTGCCGGTTTTGAGATAAGACCGGCTTTAAGATGCTCTAGTTAAATATTACCCATATAATAAAGGCCAATTTGCTACTGTAAACGGTTCATTATAATGTAATTTTCATTTTAGGGCTTATCTCCAAAATAGTTTAGAATCAAAACGGCCAAGGTGCATAAAGCGTTGCGATTGGCCGTTATTAAAACAAAACCTCAGTTTAGTTTTAAACAAATTTATGTCAATATTTGTGCAAATCGTGTGTTACTCATTGTATTTAGAAAGAACTAAGAGGCTCTTCTACAATCTATAATTAAATCGTCTAAATATGGAATGCAAGGTAAGTTATAGTGTTAAAAAGAAAAAATAGTATATACAGTTACTCACAAAATTGAGCGTCCAGCCGAAAAAAAATTCTGTTATCCGTAATTTTTGATCGATTTTGATCAAATTTTCAGAATATATGTAGAAAAATGCGCTCTACAAGATTATGAAATTCATTTTAAAAAATTTCCATCACACAAAAAGTTTCCAAAACAGGGTTTTTTTAAGACCCCAAAGGGCACCTTAAAAATGAACTTTTCAAAAATTGCTCGAACATGTAAATTGAGATTTGACTTGAATTTTCATTATACAAAATTTGAACAAAATCGGTCAAAAATTACGGATAACAGAATTTTTTTCCGCTGTACGCTCAATTTTGTGAGTAACTGTAGATATTTTATTATTCGTGTTGTTTTTAATTCTCAAACTACTTTTTTTTACATGAAACAGAAACCAAAGTAGATGTATGCAAAATACAAAAATTTTTTAATAACTTTAATATACTGTCTTTAGGATGAAAGCTTAGCACGTATGAGCGATGAGGAAATTTCAGACGATAATGACTTTGACTATACAGGGTGTTAGGGGATTCACAGACTACAAATATTTTAATACGTAAAAATATGAAGCATTTTGAGTAAAAAAGTCTTATGTAATAGGGGGTAAATTCGTTACCCTTTTTGTAGAAAAACCCTTATGAAGTTCTTTGGAAATTTTTATAACATTACAACGCTGCTTGTTTATTACGAATTCCAGTGCGTCGAGAGTTAACCTTTTTTGTGATTTAGCGGATACATACGGGGTCAAGTTCACTTACCTTTTTAAAAATACGACATATCACAAATATTCGGTACCGGNCAAACTAGTGGATGTTGTTACATAAGGAAACAAGTAAGTTTTTGCTTAATTTGACCGTAATTACTTAAAACAAATTCTAACTTTAAGGACGTTTTTCTCAAAAAGGGTAAATAATTTACCCCGTATTACATAAGACTTTTTTACTCAAAATGCTTCATATTTTTACGTATTAAAATATTTGTAGTGAATCCCCTAACACCCTGTATTCCTGATGAAAACAATAATGAAATTGAAGAAATGAATAGCGATAGAAATACTTTGCCAGGAAAAAAGAAATCAAGAAAACGCGTAAGAAAACCAACCGAATGGAAGCAAATTAAACGTAGACAGTAAAACAAAAGGGAAAGAATACACAACTGCTAAAGGTCACGTTAAAAAGGATAAAGTATTACAACCACCATGTAATTGTAAAAGAAAATGTTATAATTTTATTGATGAACAACAACGAATGATTCTATTTAATGCATTTTATACGATGAATAGAGACGGTCAGAATCAATTTATCTCGGAAACTGTTGAAGAAGGTCTGAAAGAACGGGAAAGATTACCAGAAGGAAAAGACACTAGCAGACGACAGTTTTCTAAAAGATATTATTTGAAAAATACAGAAGGTAACAGAATTAAAGTATGTCAAAAAATGTATCTAAATACCTATGATATTTCGATTAAGAAAATAAGAGTTGTATCGGAAAAGAAGAGGAAAAATAATGGCATTTGTGCACCGGATGATAGAGGTAGTCATGGAAAGCAATCTAAAATAAGTGAATTTATTAACGATAATGTTCGTGAACATATTAGTAGTTTTTCTGCTTATACAAGTCACTATTCTTGTGAAAAGACAGCGAAAAAATATTTAAGTCCTGACCTATCTATTTCGCAAATGTACAGACTTTATTGCATACAGTGTGAGAGTTCGAATTTAATCCCAGTTAAGGAATTTCAATATCGTAAAATATTCAACGAAGAATTCAATTTATCACCATCCCACTAATGATACATGTGCAAAATGTGATCGGTAAAACTTAGATTTAAAGTCTATAAATTCCTTTCTAAATCTAACAGAAGAACAAAGAGTATATAAAGAAAAGATAGAAAAAGATTTAAAAAATCACTTAGAGTTAGCTGAAAAAGCATACAAAAGTAAAGATGAAGATAAACAGAAAAGCAAAGTAGATCCTAGTTACATTGCAATTTCCTTTGATTTGGAAAAGTGTCTGCCAACGCCATACTTAAGGAATGGCGTATCATTCTACAAACAACAATTATGGGTCTTTAACTTAACGATTTACAAAACAGATAAAATTGGCAATGAAGCAACTTGTCTTTTGTGGAATGAAACAATAGCGGGCCGTGGTGGACAAGAAATTGCCTCCTGCATAAGAAAATGTATACTTTCATTAGATTCCAAAAATGTTAAAATGTTAAATTTTTACAGTGATTCTGGTTCAGGCCAAAATAGAAATATATACGTAGCCATAATGTTTTGCTACATTTTGAAGGAACTTCCAGCGACTAGTTCCATAATAGAAATAAACCATAAATTCATGAAACCAGGGCACACTCATATGGAGGCGGATACAATTCATGCTGCAATTGAACGTGCCAAGAAAAAAACAACGATGGATATTGAAGTTCCACATGACTGGATAAATTTTATAAAAACTTCAGTATATAGGAAGAAGCCTATGAATGTCATTGAGATGATGTCTCAAAATGATTTCATCAATTTTGGAACTTTTCTTACATCTTCTTTAGTACATAGAAAGAAAGATGGCAAAGGAAATACAGTCCCATAGCTGCAAATACACTCAGTTGCAAAAAAAGTCAAAATTAAAAATTTCATTTTTTCGCAAACCACTTGTTGGATTTTAATGATTTTTTTCAATTGTTGCCCTCTTATTGGTGAATTTCCTATAGCGAGGAAATGCCAAAAAATTAAATCTTCATATTGTACAGGGCGTGTGAAAAGTGTCATGTTTTTTCATCAAAGTTTAACATCTTCTGTGGGCAATACCAGATGGCTCAACCATTCAGAAACCATGCAATCATGTAACCTCATGTCTCCTGAGTATTTGTTTTTTTATTCGTCCATTCATCGTGAACCCTTCCAGAGATATTCAATTTTTCAAGACATCTTGCATTTTTCCAAATACAGTTTATTAAGCTAAAGGATAAAATTAGCGCAAAATTATCATTGTTTCTATTCACTGAACACATGGGAACGTGACTAATAATGTAATAATGTAATCCACTGTATAGTTTTCATGTGCCTCAGCTACCTGGCATTACCGATGAAAGACGTTAAAATTTGATGAAAAAACATGACACTATTTATATACCCTATACACTATGTAGATTTTATTTTTTGGATATCTCCTCGCAGCAAGACATTCACACATAACAGGGCGGTAATAGAAAAAAAAATCATTAAAATCCGACCAGTGGTTGGGAAGATATTCATTGTCAATGTATGAAATACAAGAAATGTTAAAAAATTGAATATCTCTTCAAGGGTTCACGATAAATAGACGAATAAAAAAACAAAATACTCAGAAGACATGAGGTTACATGATTGCATGGTTTTTGAATGGTTGAGCCATTTGGTATTGCCCACAGAAGATGTTAAACTTTGATAAAAAAACATGACACTTTTCATACGCCCTGTACAATATGAAATTTAATTTTTTTGGCATTTCCTCGCTATAGGAAATTCACCAATAAGAGGGCTACAATTGAAAAAAATCATTAAAATCCAACCAGTGGTTTGCGAAAAAATGAATTTTTAATTTTGACATTTTTTTGGTGACCCGTTTTTTTTGCACCTGATTGTAAAATGGATGAGGTTTCAAAGAGATTTGGAACTGCAATTCTTTTATAAAACAGACTTTAACGAAGGCCACTTTAAAAAAGTTGATTTGCGACGAGGATCGTTAAGAAATCGACAGAACCACAGCAATTTTAACTTACAACCACTTTATGATCAACCATTGCCGATAGCTGATGTAAAACATAATCACTTAATTCAACTTTTGCCATATGTAAGTGACTATAATAAACCATTTTTTGAAAATGTTAAACGTTCATCCGTTCTTAATCCTGAGGATTTTCCTGCCATAGAAGAGGAAAGTTAAATTTAAATTAAAAAATCATTTTAGTTTACTAATGTTAGTTGTAATTATTAGTCTTGAGGTATATGAGTAAAACTTATATGCAATTTTTGTAGATATGTTATGAGTATTTTAAGCTGATCAATATGCAAATACACGATTGGTTTTTTTTATTGTTTAAATAAATATGTTCAAGGACTTGTCTTCCCATTATTTTATATTCCTAATTAAATTAAAATGAAAATTAGAAACAAGGGTCCTATTTCCCATAACCGAATTTATTGCAAGAGCCAATCTCCATCTAAATATCAAAATATTACAAATTTTATACCAAAAGCATAACTTAAATAAAAGTTATATATTTTTCAGAATTTTTTCCAGTTTCATTAAAATCAATAAATATTTACACATTTTAAATGAGATTATTATTCGCTACTAAATTTAAATCACTGATATCTCAAAACAATAAAAATGGAGATTGGCCCTTTTAATACTCAGGTCCAGAATTATCCACTGTTAGTGGAGTGTCGAACTGTTTTTTTGGAGAATCTATTTTTGCAATTTAATAAATCAGTAATATTGTTAAAGGTTAAGCAAAAATTAGCAGTCTCCAAACAATCATTGAACTGATTTCTTAAATTTACGTCAGGTATTTGAAGTATGAAAATTAATGATTTATAAACACTCTCGCTCAACCCTTGTACAGCTAAGCGAACATTCATTCGGTTATTATTGAAGAATATGTGTTTGGTTATCAATTTGTTACCTAGTCGTAGGCCTTCTTTTTGTTGTAATTCGTACAGGTCGGATATATATTTCCAGTTTATGTTTAGTTTATGTTTACGTAACACTTTTTTGTCACCTAGAGTGTTTCTTACTAATTTTATCATATGGCACAAGTCAGGGAACAACATAACATGGGTCTCCCGTTACATTATTTGTAAAATATGGCTTGAAGTTCTTACTAGTGTAATCAAAATTTACTCCTAAAGTAGTAAACATATTTAAATTTGTTGGAGCTCCATCAAAAATTACAGAAGACACGATAACATTATGTTCTTGTAATAGCCTAAACGCTTGGTTTAATAAATTTGCTCGTTCATTTCCATTTAATCCTCCATTTAGGAAATACCCGATTGGAATTTTCCAACTGTCATTAAGGGATACTGCCATAAACACTAAAACATTTGTTGCTGGTGGTACATTGTCATTGTCTTGCGAAATATGCAGAGTTCCACAATCAACACCTCCATGAAATGCATTATTGTGATAAATGACTGCTTCACGTATCGACATTTCCTTGAGAACTAAATTAACTATAATGTCTTTGTCTTTGTCTGTTGCTCTAATGGCCATGGCATCAAATGCTTCTTGAGTAAACCCTGGATCGCCATTAACACCGCTGTACCACTTACGAATAGTTGATGGATATGGCAAAAGCTTCTCCCACTTTTTACGAACAAAATTATAAGCTTTCGGGGAATAAAAATGTAATGTTAAGGCAAAGCTCTTTATTTCAGGGGAATATTGGCCTTTGTTTTTCAATTTTCTTGACACAATATTCTTAATGGTGCCCGGCAATATATTCTAAACAAATCAACAAAATGAATATTCCTCAACAACAACAATTTCCCGTGGGAATTGACCGAAATCGTTTCTTAAAAGTATTTTTAATACCTTATGGAAAAAATATGCAGAACCTTACATACTTTTAACAAATGACTTCAATTTTATGTACCGTTAAATTATTTCCTCCTTCTTTTGTTATTAATCCTTTGTTACGTAAATGTTTAATCAAATCTTTTAACGACTAAATCCGTTTCACCAGATAATCGTTTTTTGCCTGCAAAGCTTTGATTTTTTGGGATTTATTCCAATCATTTCGTCTTATTAACGACAAAACTGTTCAGGCTTTTCGGGGAGTTGCCATATCAGGCGTTCGTATTTCAGAAATAATTCGGGGTTCAAAGAATTTCCGTTTTTTCGGAGTATGAATTGCTTCAGCTGAAAATTACCAAACGTACATAAAATCACGACATGCGTTCGATTCATTCATTTTCTTACTTTCCAAATCTGCAATATCAGGTACTATTTTTGCGCTTGACGAAGCCACTGCTTCCATTTCTTCTGTAGCTTAAGAGGAGTAGGGGTTTTTTCTGATATAGCTACTTCTGGTATTTGTAAGGACGGCTGGGTCATACTCCCTGATCTTAAGGGAACTACCCATGGCTTCAGCACCATTCTTCCTCCTAGAGCCTTAGCATTAGCTTCGTTGTAATCACTAGGCAAGAAATGACTCGAGCAATTTTTTGTTTTTGCTACATCATCGTCTGGAGATAGACCACAAACATCTAACCATGCTAGTCGTGTTTTTTCGTTTGTAGGAAACCTTCAAAATATTTTATTGTCGCATTAATTTTCAGTTTAACCTTTTCATAACTTACTTATGGAAAGAGACATTCGACTGCTTCTTGGATGACTTTTTGTTGCACAAACACAAAAAATATTCAAACATTATATGATAAAAGAAATAAAGGTCTTTTAATAACAAAAATAAATTTGAGAAGGAATAAGTTATCCCGTGCATTAACACGCCACAACAAAAAACAACAACATTTTTGTCACACATTCACCACTATCTCCGGATCGTCTGTTAAAGTTTTGCGATATATAATTAGTTAATACGACTCCACAAGAATAAGGAGTAAAACAAGACACTTTGTAAAGAAAATTAATAACAAATTTATACCAACTTATATTTTCCAAAAATTTAACACACGAGGTAACACTAGAACAGGCTCCGGGAACTCGAATAGGAAATTTGTAACTAAAGTTACTAGATATATAAAGTACCGCAATCAATAAGGCCCATGTGTTAGACAGAGACAGGTAGATCATTCCCCAAAATGGCGTCGTTTAAATACTGACATGACATTGACAAATAAATTGTAACCTTAAATATATTACAATGTCATAATTGAATTTATTTAGTGGAGGATCTCAAAAGAATCATATCAACTAGCTGGGCCCCCTCCTAGTATTGAGCTGGCATATTGCAAAATAACAAAGGCAAATTACCACGAAGAAGAATTTATTTGAAAAAATGAAATAATTACTTTAATTGAAGAATACTTTAATGGAATTTGCTCGCAGACCTGAGAGATGTTAAATATTAGGTTGTTATTGAAAATATAAAAAGTTATACAGGGTGTTTCAGGAGGAGATGCATATGTTACGGCTAAAGCCCGAAATAGCCAAACTGGACCTTACCTTATATCACCTTATTACATATTTTATTACAATTTTGTATGAAATAAAGGACGCCCATATCTCCGCCACTGGTGAATGGTTAAAGCTGGTATTTTTTTGGATTAAACCTACCAATGGGATAAACTCATATACCAAATTTGGTTAAAAAATCTTAAGCGATTTAGAAATTAAAAATTAATAACTGTGTTGTTTTTTCCAAATTTGACACCCTGTATCTCGGTTATTATCAACTTTTGGACTAAGGTCAATTTGAATAATTGACTTATTTTGGTCTCCCCTATCATGGGTTTAAATATATGCATCTCCTCTTGAAACACCTTGTATAAATATCCAAGATGTCCATACCTTTTCGTATCTTCAGGAAAGCCCTTCTGCAAGTTCCGTTATAGCTTCATAAATTATTTTTATTCTGTTAATTTTTGAATATATTAGTTGATAATAAATTTACTTTTTGAACTGAACATTTTTGTATTATTAAATCATAAATAGTTATATTTTTATTAATAAAAATTTGGGCATTTTGCTTTCTTCAACCTTTGCCTTTTGAATTACTAAAGTCACTAATTATATATGTACTATTATACAATATTACATACAATATATTTAGTGACTTTATGAATTACCTTTCACAAATATATAAAAAATATATAGATAAAATTGATTCAAATTGTTAACAATTACTTAAAAGTCGTTCAAATTTATGTGACGTTAAATTGAATAAAAATACAATTTAAAAATGCCGGGATGTTGTATTTGTTTGAACAATACTAAAAATGGGTATAAACTATACAAACTTCCAAGTGAGTTGAGAAATTTTAACAGAAGACAAACTTGGTTAAATTTAATAAGTAGACCAAATTTGCCCGTGACCGCAAAGATTTGTGAGGTAAGTATTTATATTAATTGCCTTATATTATTTATTTGAAAAATAAAATAAATAAAATTCTGTTACAAGTTTTGTACTTAACATTATTAAAACATTACAGGCGCACTTTTCGGAAAATCAATTTGAATTACACAGACAAGATGGAAAAAGTTTTTAAAACCTAACGCGATTCCGGATGTGCTACTAGATAGAAAGAGGAACATTGAAACAATAATTGAAGCAAAACCGCGAACAAACGTCTAAAGCACTTTTTTGTAATACCGATAAAAACGAGAATAAAAAAATAATCTAATATTTTTTTGCACGACATTTATTTTACGACTTAGACGTTTGTTCCACGTTCATAGTTCTAAGAAAATTTATTATTTCTTATTTTA